>VKOC01047854.1:0-37655 GCA_009364415.1 Spea multiplicata
TAAGCTTCTAGTATTCTTATAAAAATAACATAATACATTTCCAGTGGGAAAAAATAAAGGTTTTATTCTCAGGAACCCCCATACCCCACAACACGCAAAATAAACTTATTCTTCCCGCGTTCATTTTTTTTTTACAATATCATTGACATCAAAGGTGCTGCTTCAGACCGATGTTACATACAGTATTTTATTATAAAATGTCCTTTCTAATGCCAGACAGCTTTTGGGTTTTTGTGATCGGCCATAGTTGGGGAAGGGGTAGAGAACCACTATGCATGAGATATGCGACTGGCCCCCTGGGCCTCCATTTAGCCGACCTAATACCCCATAAAGGTTAAAACTCAAACAGAGAGATTGTCTCTAAATAAAAGAAGAATTGCTGAGAATGTATTCCACATTCACAAAATATTTGCAGAATGCGTTGACCTTTTTTATACAATTAGCCAAAAGTTTAGTACAACATAATAATTATTCCTTCCTTGTTTGCAGCGGTGTACCTGCAACTTGGAATACCTATTACCAACACCCAAGCTGTTATTTTATCTGCTATACATTTTGTATGCCGCAGATTATAGTCCGGTTCCTTTGAATGAAGATGAAAGCATTTTGTGCTCTCCAAAATCTATAACAACCTTCAACAGAAGCGCGATCCACGTGGCTAAGCTGAAAGGTCTGCGGTTCTGCTCTTTATGCCATGACTAAGCTGTATCTGTGGGCTTTGCCTGTTTCTTTTTATAGCAGATGGGATTTTATCTGCAATGTGATTTACCACTATGACAGTTTTAACCCAACGGGTGCCAGAGGGGCTGCGACTTCTGTGTCTCTAAGAGTTGAACTTGTAAAATGAGTCTTTTCTTAACAGTTTCAATACTGGACTACTCACCTTTAGCGATGGCACTGGATGGGTCACTATACCTCATGGAATACAAAAACAAAACGCTTTACATGAACAGATTATTCACCTTCCAACTGCCGAGACCCAGGTATTCTCTCTGTAGTCCCCCCTATTGGGTCCCACTGCCCCCCCACTCCCCCATCTCAGTATCTTGAACACGTTCCTTTGTTTTTAGGCGCCTACAAGCACATGCTGGGTGCACAAGTGCCTTTGGCTATGGCAGCGATGACAGCTTCTGTTATTATTTATTACCAGGCATGTGCAAAGTGATTGTTATCATATGACTGGCTAATTCCTGGCACCATATGATTATTTGCTCCATAATATAACTACAAATATTGTATGTGAATACCACATTGAACACCTTGAACAGTGCATCAAGGACTGCGGTTGCATCCATGTGGCCGGGCCCAGACTGGACATCTGGCACAGCCATGGTTACCGTTAGAGCCGCTTCGGTGCCAGAGCAGGCCATGCAGTGTGTGGCCGTGAGTATCCAGCTACCGTACGTCGGCAGTTGGCCTTAAAGCGCCGCCACGTCATCCCCAGTCCAGCTCTTCACGTTACCATTTTTGTTACACATCTGTTCAGTTTATGTTTGTATTATATGAAGTATATATGGTCTGTTGATGCACGCATGCTCCTCGATAGTCTTGATTGCATTCATCACCCCTATAAGGGGTTAAAACTTTACTCGGCAGGCAACAGGAATTGGCACTTAACAAGTAAATGTAATATTACCAGTATTTAAAGACTCGTCACTCACAGCTTCTTATGTACAGTTCTTATGTAAATTACCACAGCAATTATCATTATATATATATATATATATATATCATCCACATCAGTCAATATATACTTACTTATTAGTATAAAATAAAAGCAATGTTATGAATTCTATCTTCAATAATAGATATATTTAAGGCACTTTTTAATAATATATTTAGGAAAGTACATGAGAACACAAGTGTATAACCATGTAAATATATTTTTTAAAGTGTTTGCTTAAGTAAGGAGATATTGGGTGACTTACGTTTATCAGCGTTCCATGCTTTATAGACATGGTAGGGACTGACATTTATAGGAGTGAGTAGAGTTTGGGGTTATAGGGTTGAGTGGTGCTAGGCTGTGCTGAGGCTCTATGTGATCCTTAGCCCTTGAGAATGTAAAATTGCCTAGGATGTCTGACATTCAGCTGTAAGACTTGAAAACTTTGTTTTGTATCAGTATGAGTATGATTTCTGTCTAGTAAACGCCTCCATGTCCCCTACCTGCTTGCTTTCTCAAAGCCTTCGATGAGAAGATCCATACCCTATCTTTATATTTACGTTGAAAAATATCTGAAATGTTCCAGTGTTTTCTATTTGATCAAATCTGTTATTTCGGCATATGTCTTCATTCCACTTCATTTACCCTTAACCCATTTACTCTTAACCCATGGGACAGAATCTAGTCCACTAGAAATATCCTTTTGAATTCTACATCAAGAGGGATTTGGGGATGTGATATGTGTGGCTATAGGAGTGCTTGTGTTGTGCACATTTAGGGCATACGTGGCATTTCGTACGTCTGGCTATGGGTTTAAACCACAGGTTACGCTTGAGTCCATTTACACTGTAAATTCAAATTATCTCAAATTATACTTTTACTTAAACTTGAGTATCTATATATCCTTATTTCTTCTCCCGTTACCAGTGGGTTGTACCTTTAGCTTGTGTTAAACCTCTATTAGGTTTGACAATAAAGCAAATGGCAAAGAAGATTTGATGGTATTCTTCATATGGCTGCTTTCTGAAATAGTAAACTAGAAGAACACAAAGAATGTATCTATGATTAGAGTTATTCTGTATGAGAAGCCTGGCCGAAGGTTTATAGATCCTGACATATATCTAAAGGGAAAATATGAGGCTAAATTGTGTCTTTCGCTTCTACCATACAGAACTTATTGCACAGTTCGTTCCTTAACTGAACTGCGTCTTCTTAAAAGGACATAAGGTTGTGACTCAAACTCCCAATTTAGCTCAAATCAATATTTCATAATATGGGGCTTTAGAAACATCTTTGTTGGTAAGAATGCTCAATGTGATGTCTGCATTACGGGCCTTAGGATTGTCAAAAGGAATTAGGTTATCTTTGAATGCATCTCAAAGTGACCTACAAAAAATAAGAGAGTGCATCAAATGCATTTTAAAACTGTTAGTTTATTTCGGGATGACAGCTGAAGATTACTTGAAATGTCTACTTTCACGGAGCGTGGAGTTTATATTTGATAACCTGGTAAAAAATTGAAGCAATAAAGTTGCGTTTCCTTTACTGTTGATAAAACATGAATGTTTGAAATATGAGAATATATGGCTTCATGCGATATAGTCTCAGGATGATGCATGGATGTTTTTATAATGCAGTCCTGGGTTCACATAGGCATCACACTTTGAGAAATATGGAACCCTAAGAGCTCACTACAGTTAAAGGTGCTGCTCCATTGAGACGAGGCATTAAAGGGACACTCCAGCTATAATTAACATTCTTTACCTCAATGCGAATGAATGGAAGGAAACAACAGAATCCCCTTCTATGCTTTTGCCCACGTACCCCACCCCAAGATCCATAGTTTGCGGAGATGTGTTTAGCCAAACATATCCTCGCTTGCCACTGCGCATGCACACTATACTCACAAAACGTGAGCTCCAGCACTGGCTCGTTCGAGAGTTTGGGGGATCTAATAAAATAAACCGACACACGCAAGCAGAAAGAGCTTCCATTGATTTCTGTCCAGAGATTGGCTGCAGATTGACAACAGAGGGGTCAGAGCACTGCAACTTTGGAGCTCTAGCTTCTCCTAAAGGCAATTGTGATTTTTTTTTTTTAGGTTAATAAACACATGTATTTTACAAACCAGGTATTTAATATTCATACTTTAGAGGTGGTATGTTATTTTAACTGCTATTTCAAGTCCGTCTCTTCTTTCATCTGGATATTTAACTGCATTAAAAAAACATAACACACTACGTCCTATCAGTGCCTGGTTTTGAGTCAGAAAAAAATAAGATAAACTAAAATTTTACTGGATTTAAGATTTTTTTCCAGGAATGACTGGGGCATTTGCTGCAGTTAGTAACAAAAGTGTTAAATTCACCAATATATGTGAAAAAGCACCTTTCATTTAATTTTTTTTTAAAAAAAAAATACGTCCTTGAAGACTTGTACTGTGCTAATTCACATATGGGAGAAAACGGAGGTAAGCCAGATAAGTTATAGATAAAACAGACAGATCAAATTGGCCAATTGGCAAAAAGGTCCATTTCTTGCTATTAACGTTGTACATGATATGATTAACTGGCGCATTTATTTCCAAGATATACGGATACTCCTCTGCCAAGAACTGTCAACTCTTGCTACCTCTTTGTTAATTGTTAATTGCCAATTGATTTTGCTGTTTCCTTGGCTATAATATATTAGCAATTTGGTGACTCTATTGATAACCGTTGCAGTTTTAGACTCAATTTCATTTGTTGACAATATATAATTTTTTTAAAAAAAATATCCCAGTGTTTAAAAAAAAAAAATGACAATTCAGCACAAAAAATGCTGAATTCAAAATTGTGATGACTGATTTGTACATATTGGTGCTGAACGCTTATACAAGAGGCTTATCTCTCCACTCAGGGGGAAAAAAACCAAGGTCCGCTCTACCCGATATCCCAGTAAATCCCATTGAAACATACTGCTGGGAGAAGGGTTTTTGAGTATAGCCCTCATCGAAATAGATGGGGGGTTGAATTGGTTCCAACTTGCAAAAACACTCCCAACACTCGGATTTGTCATTTTATTCAGGTTATCCTCAAAGTGGGAAGGACAAATTGTGCTCTATCAGTCTTGGAACCAATGTTATATTGTTCACTAACCTCATATAGATACGATAGCTGAGCAAAATTTGAAGATGTATGTAAATAACCCAAATTTGGCCCAATCTGCAGACTAAAGACCCCTATAAAAGCTGGCAGAAAATGGCAGTTCACGACATCGTACAGCGTGTAACATTTCCTGAATTAACGTCACAACATGCTTAATGCACACAACCATGAAAACATGAGAAACACATTTTTTTCTGGGTAGAATGTGCTATTAGCTCTAGTGATAAGAATGATGTGTATTAGAATATAAGTGTAGACATGGCGGGTGATCACGTGAAGGAGAGTTGAGTTAATGCTAAAATTAGGATATGTGGACAGCAACTATGAAAAAGTGGTTCCCAAGTCTACTTCCTAATGCTTTCAATTGCAAACGTTTTCAGAATCTCCTCACATCTTGTCTGGAAGTTCAATCGGTCGCCAATCAGTTGCTAATTACAGAACGACCTGATCTTTTGTAACGATATCCCCAAACCCTGAATTGATTGAGAGCGATTTGGAGAACATAGATGAAAAAACCACTGCTCTAAAATGTAACTATAGATTTTATACTCCTTTTTATAGTTTTTATGTAGGCTTTTATCTATATCTATAGTTATGCGGCTGTAAATGAATCAACATTGTGGTTAATTCCAAGGCTAAAAAGGTATTTTTTTTAACTAGTGTTACTGATAACAGTCGGTGAAGTAATGAACAATGAGCACACATCCTTAGTGCGATGACATCAGTAAGAAGGCTTAGAAAGGAAATCAGATGACATGGAAGGAAGTTGCTATTGCACATTTAAATAGTAAATAATTAACAATAATGGGAAAGGAAGTACAGACTGTGCACAGATACTAATTAGTCCCTAAATAAGGATCCTTTGAAGATACGATAGAAGGTTTGATTTTGTGATTGTTTGAATTCTGCTTGGATGTTGTGGGTTGTTAAATGATAAACTCATAATGCCGCCTAATGTCTTTTGGGTAATTGTGTATTGAAGAGCTGTTTGGGTTATTGGGATGGTCAGAACAAAACAAGGTTAGTCCGTTCTCGCACTCTAGAGAGCAATAGTAGTCAATGAAGTTCAATTGTCCGTGTGTCTAAGCTGTGGAGTCCACGTAGATATGGACTGTCAGGTAGGCTGTCCAGAAAAACAGAATTTCTGCTGTCAAGACAGTCGAGATAAAATTAAGACAGCTGGCAACTATGACATAATTCTAAAACAATGATTCTATAACAATGTTACAGTGAGAACAACACAGCACAAAGGAAAGCATACAAATATATTGTTTCTATTAATGCTTATTTCAATTCTAATTAATGTTTAAAGTGGATCAATAGCCATTTTTAAATCTTGAATTTTGCTAATACCGTAATAACCCTGTGTAATATTGTTTACAGATGACAAGCAATGGGTGGTTAAAAGTGGAACAGCTTCCCAGCAGAACTGGTAGAGGTTTACATAGTAAGGCAATTTAAATATGCATGGAAGAAGGCATATGGCTATCCTGAATCTTTGATTAATTAAAGTCTTTAGAGCAGGAAAAATCAGCAGATTAGACTGCGTTTCTATGTTTCTTACACACCTCATGTGTGTAAGTAAGGAATCTCAGTTACCTTCCCTCGAAATCTGTATTATTGTTCCTCCCCATTGAGTTATCTCTCTCTCTCCCTTATTGTTGTTGGCTCAGGCAGCCTTTGGAATATTGAATGAGGAAAAGAGGGACAATGTTAAGGCAAGGGATTGATTTAGATGATGCAGGCCCTACAGCTGACTAACACAGATCTAAAGAACATCCAGAAGGTAAACTCAAACTAAATGTTCTCCAAGTTGTTTACACTGATTTACAAACAAAAAAACACAAGCTGTAGCTAGTCTAAATATACGAGTTTAGTGATTCCAAAAGCTACGGCAGTTCTCCTTTAAGCAACATTAGAAGACAGCTTGTTACGTTGGCATTGTGTTGTCCTACTACAATATAGGGCTGTCTACATCGGTCACGGAACTCGTTATTGTCTTAGATCTGTGATAGAAGGATACTTGTGGGGTGAACTCTCCCTGATGGGCTATTTTGGACCACTGTAAGGATACTCTAATTTTGCCATCTCCCTCCACCATTTAAGGTCTCCAGATCAGGATGCTTTTGTTGGCTGGTGTGTCAAGAGGCAGGGACGACAGTGCCAATGCCCAATGTTGGTGAGATCAGAGTGCAGCTGCAGAGCACCAGGTGGCGGCCATGTAGAAGGTGCAATGGAGGTCTAAGCTCCAACAGCACAGACCTTCATTGATTCTAAAGCTCCTGGGCCTGTCAGGTGAGATCAGAGGATCTGTCTCTGAAAAGAGGACTGTTTCAGGTATGCTCTGCTGCCAGTTTAGGTCAAACCTTCTTCCCGATCTCAGTAAAGTTACTGAAGCTAAGAAAATGTAGAATTTTTTTAAACATTTTGATATAGTACTTGCTATGTTTTAAACTGTTTGCAAAGTAGTCGGTGAAAAACTAATTCAAGATAAACCTAAACCATAAAAAAAAAAACATAATTTACAAAAATAATCACAATACACAAAATATCAGTGGCACCGATTGAGCAGATTGTTGGAAAACAGGAAACCGTTACGTAACACTCAAATTATTGTGTTTTTTTCCAGTCATCAGCCATGGGGTTTATCTTAATCCTCGCAGTAAATTATATTTTCTATGGGGGACTTAACTTTCAAGCTTCAACCAAAACACAGAACTTAAAATGACTCTAAAACCATGAGAATTGTGTTAGTTTTGAAAGCCATTGTAATGATCTGGATTAACCATCTGTTGAATTTAGTGATAGTTTTTTTCCCGTGCTAATTATACAATTTTGTGTTGAGCTTCTGATATCTAAACATGTTTCCCTAGGTGTTCTATATGTCAGGCACCCCATAGTGCATGCATTTGCCTGCTAAAAAAAAGTCTCACAGTGGTGCCTACTAGCAAGCTCAGTACCATGGCAAAGTGGTGTCCTAGTGTCCTGATTTTCAGGAACTGTCCCACTTAGGGACCTCATGGTCCCAAGTTTGCACGTATTGAGGATCATGAGTCTGTTGGGGAGATCCTCTGACCCCCTAATTGCCCCAGAGAGCTGTAAGATCGATGAAAGCCTATGCAGCACAGACCTCATTATAGCTCCTCTGCATGGCTGGAGGTGGGTGGGTTTGCTGGGGCAGGGTAAGAGACAATCGAGAGCCAGGACTATGGACTTACCCTGGTACTTTGCATCGCAATGAGGCAGAACGCCTGGGTATGAGCTTCAGTTTATTGCAGTACACTACATTGGAGGTGTGGATAAGGTCTGTGCTGTAAAAGCACAAACCACGTTTTGTCCACTATGGACAAAAGTCCACTATGCCATTGTACAGATGCAATATACAATATGATGCTGCTATATAAAACAATAAATCATAAAAAGTGATAATAAGGCTCAGAGTTCTCTAATCGGCACATGATTCCCAGTGCCCTGGGTCAGCCCACCAGGACAAGCCTCTCATAATTGGGACCATCCCATGGAAAACAGTATGGTTGGAAGATATGAAGTAATAAACGTTTAAATTCTGTCAACAGAGAGTTAACTTTTTTTTTTAGTAGTTTCACGTTAGTAATATTAACTTTCTTAGCATATTCTACCTTCCTGTGATATTTCACATTCATAAGGAAATGCGGCCAGAAACCTAAACCTTGGTCTTGAAATACCAACCTACAAATTGCATAAACCATTAGGAATTATGTGAAACAGATACTGTTTTAGTCATCATTACTAAATTATCTTTTTTGTTTATACACTTTCTATCTTCCGGCTCAGATGTTTCTTTAGCCTTTAGATAAAGATAAGAATCCTGCACTAGAAATGAAAATGTAATCTAAACAATGGTTTAGTTTGAATCCGTATTATTAGTCATCTCATTTTAAATAACCCTTTACGGTATAGAAGAACACTGTCCTTAAGTTAATAACACACACTGATAATATTTCATGTCTTTATTAAACACACTCATTGAACGTTCACAGTGAACCCTTGGATTTAAGAACTGCTTGAACCTCCTTTGTCAGCAATAACCTCAGACAAGCGCTTCCGGTAGCTGCAGATCAGAGCTGCTTAAGCTCCTCCATATTGCTAGAATGTCTTGCGTGAACCGCTCTTCGGTCGTCATTCCAAACATCTCTAATGGGTTTAGGTCTGGGGTCAATTCAGCCCTATATTCATCAGTCCACACCTTTTCCCCATAGTGTTCGGGAGTGTCAAGGTACTCTTTGGCAAACTTCAGGCAAACTGTGATTTTCATGTAATTAGTTAAATTGGAGAACAGCAGCTTCCTCTGTGGTGTCCTGCCATGTACTCCATGCATCAGTAAAATGATATATTATAGAATACACCCAGCAGATAATGTATTTTATTGCATATCATCCTTAATCGCTAAGTTTAGGTTATTAAGAACTATTAGAAAGAACTGGGTCACATATATTATATGTATCCATATTAGAACCTTCTGTTCTTATGAATGCTTATTGTGTCCCCCACACTCCAGCCCAGTGAGTGTATCTAGCCCCTCTCTCTCATCAGTAGTGGGCAGAAGGTCCTATTGGACGATCAGGCTCCTTGGTGCACCATTGCTTCATGGGTCGGCTGGGGAGAACCCCTTTATAACTGGCTTTAATACACTATGGAGGACTGTGCCAACCTAATACAGCTTCCATAGCAAACATATTCTGCACCAAATTAACCTAGCGTTCTCAGATATGACATCATGTCTTGGCAAACAGCATAGAGGATAGCAGCTTCGGAGGTAAGTGGTATGGAGCTGCTTGGTCAACCCCCAGGCCCAATTATGTCTTCCGGGCCAATGTATAATTCCCAGGGGCAGGTACTGTATTCCACCGTTAATTTCCTCAACATGCAGAAACAGATTATGAAAGCAGATAGGAGCTGACGGTATTTATCAACAATCAAAAACCAGAATATTTTCTAATGATTGCTTTGTGCGTAGCACGTTGCATTTCTCTGGTGCCAGTAAGTCTGAACCTATTTTTGTGTGTTTCCTAAAGGTGTAGTTTTACAAAAGCATTAAACCTTTGAGATTGTACAGTCCTCAATACATTTATCATTTGATTGTTCCCTTGTGGAGTGAGAACTTCATGCTTCTTTATCCATAAACGTAATTTATGACAGGCAGCAACTCTGATGTACACATGGCTATTGGTTTCACTTTATTTAAATGTACCTATTTTATAGAGACAATTTGCGTCATTAAAAGGAATGTAGATATAGGGCACAATTCAATGGACCTGACTAAATCTTGCTGTGGTTAGTATGTACATAGCAGTTCAAAAATGTAAAAAAAAAATGAAAAGCAAAAATGCAGTAAGTGACCAAAACGTGTGCCGATTGCCATTACATCTAATTGGGATGGAGAAACTTGCAACAACCTTTCCATATAACCCATATAACGTTCTGTAACCGCCACAGTTTTTAACATATTAAGCATTTTATACTTTTATTTGAACAGTGTGATTGACGACTGACAGGGCATTTTGTTGAATGTAGACTTGTGCATCCGGATTCGTACAAATTGCTAATTTACAGAATTTTGTAAAATTGTGCGATTCGCACAAAGCCACAAAAACGAGGCCAGAGCTCACACAAAGTGGTCAAAGCAAAAAACTGAATTTCCGGCTGAAATTCGTGGGCGTTTCACTCTCTCAAACTCTCACGCTCTCTAAATGTTTCCCTACCTTCTCTGCCCTCCGCTTCTGCCGACCACTTCTGGTTCCGCATCTTCTTGTTCTTCACCTTCTCCCTTCATCCTCGTTCTTCTATTTTTGTCCGGATCTCTGCAGACATTACCTGGCACGAACTTCCATTTTGGCTGAAGTTCACCTTAGTCCAAAATTGAGGCACTTTTGGTCACATTCTCTCCCGTGATTGGAAGCGCCACCATTTTGGCGAAAGTTTGCGCCTGGCAATGTCCACAGAGATACGAATGAGATAGAAGATAAAAGACAAGTGGTAGAAGAGAAGATGCAGAACAAGAACATGTGGAAGTGGTGAGTGAATGTGGGCCCCGGGCAACACATTTCATTCCCGAATTAAAAATCCCCAATGATTTTTGGCCGAACCGAATGAGCAAGGAACGAAATCTGTTGCCGCAAAATGAATGGGCCAGAAACGGACCGGAAAACTTGTTAGAATCATTTTTTGGCCCATTTGCACATGTCTATTAATAAGGGGTGATATGTATATACAAAGAGGTAGCGGTGAATTTGACACTCATTATGTGACTTGTAAGAGGCTTGAGCACGCTTACTAACGTGTAAGTAGTGCAGGAGTAGTGGTGTGTTGATGTCATACGGTACATAACATGTGTTAGCGTTGAAAGGGTTTATTTTTGCTTGACCGCGCATATGCAGTGTGTTTAGTTGGTTCTTGTAGGGTGTCTATATTAGAGATTGGATGTCTTAAATGTATGATCAAAAATGTATCCATTTTAGGTGCTTGGATATGGTGCGCTCTTCCTTGAATCAGTTTGTTTGTATGACGCACTACTCGATATATCAAAACTACTTTTTCATTTTTTTGAGTAAAGTCATCTATATAGTTTAGGTGATATTGGCAGTGCCTTGCACCTGAATAGACGTTTTAATGCTTCTAAGATGCAACGCCAACTCAACAATGTGCTGTAAAACCCTTGGTGCAGTTAAAAAGTAGATGGATTTGCTGAAACCACTTAGGTAGTCAACACTCTATTTGAGTATCATGGCTTCTACCTTTATGATCTTTGAACATCAGGAAGACCTACGAAATAATAATAAAAACAAATATATGTGGTTCCATTTAATAAGAAAATAAATCTAGAAAAGTAATGATTGCTAAATAATTTGTAATTTCAAGTTGTTATTATGGAGAAAAGGTTGAATCAGCTGAGCAAGATCAACTTTTATCCATTGAGTGATGATTAAACTGCAAGTTCAGCATCATCAGTCAGCATCGTATTGTATGTTGGGAATTCCCCTTGAACCATACATTATGTTGACCATGTTCACACTCTTGACACACGTCTCCATCCTCGGCATGAGTAATTGTAGTTACGATTCCACACAGTCTGTAGACTACCTAACATTACAATGGCTGTTGAACTTCCTCAACACATGATTCCTATTTACAGGATGCCACTTTACTATTATTATATCTTGAAGCCAGACGATTTATTGAGGAACAACTTAACAATAGACGATATGAGCGATACTATTACTTCCTTTCCTGGAAATAAGTAACTTGGCAATGAATCCGTTCTTATGCTTAAAGCCCATATCTTTTAAAGTGCTTTACTTCTAGATTTGCTTGTTGAACATTTGATTGACTTTTTCGTAAACCTCATTCACTATTCAATAATAATTGAAGGCTGGTCAAATACAACCCTCTATTTTTTTACCTATTTTATGAAATAAAATATCATCTTAATATCATTTATTTCAAAATCCATACTAACCCCCTTCTTTTGACTTGGTTTTGACCAGTGATATTGGATCTACTGTGCCAATAATCCTACTCTTATTGCCTAATTGACCAGAAATATTTAAGCAGGCTAACACGCCAAGTCATATTTCTGCTTTCACACAAAGATTAATAAGAAAAAGGATTTTGTGGCATTAGCTTCTTAGAAAATATCTTTAGACAAGTTTATACCTTTTAGTTGGCCAACATAAAAAAGCTGTAAAGTTACATAAGCGATCAGGACCTCAGATCCCTCTTCTTCAGATGAAGATGAATGGTCTCTTCTTCCATCTGAATAAGAGACTTATCTTACATAACTTTACAGCTTTTTCTATGGTGGTCCACCTACCCAGCCAACCACCTACTCAGCACTTCTTACAATACATATTTTCAAATGGTATAACAAAACAACTGGCATACTAAGACAAACCGAACATTAGGTAAAGAGGGCCCTGTTCACAAACTTTTACTGTAGATGTAATCAAGTTCACCACATGATGAATCCAGAAAAAAATGTTACCAAGTTCACTTTAGTAAATGTATAGGCTTCCATTCAGCAAGCTGTCCAAATGGTTATTGGTGTTAACAGTGATTGAGATTCGACACCAATGAACCCCTTAATTGTGATCTTAGATTCAAGGTTGCGTCTGCTACAGACAGCTAGATTAAAATCAGTAGACAACAACTTCTACAAAGCTGTTAATGGAGTGTATTAGCATAATGCGCTCACAAGGGTTGTGCATGTAGTACTAAATCTAAAACAAATGAGATCATCTTCAGGTCCGCTTTTCACATCTTACCAATCATAAAGTAGAAAGAAAAGTACATTTCACATATCTTAAAACCATAAATAAATACTCATTACCAACAGAAATACCACTAACTTTTACCTGTGCCATATTGGCTGTAATGAGCTTCTGCTGTGGCAACAACATATCAATTAGAAATGTCCCTTTGTTAGGATGTGATAACAGTTCATGGTGGGCTGTGATTATGAGGTGCACTTGCTAATGTTTATATGTTTTTGCAAGGATAGCAAACGTTTTTGGGGGGGGGGCTTGCATCCTTAGGGTGCAATTGAATTGCAAATTGGCATTGAATTGAGCACATACTTTCATAAAAGTCAGCTGTACATACAGTTATCATCAACTTTGAGACAACTCGGTTCGGTTCATAGACATGATCACAATTTACAAGGCATTACATGTTTTAAGTGTCTAAACAACATAACAGGTTTTTACAAATAATTGTGTTGTTTTAATTGTATTCTTTGTTTAAATAATTTAGGTGAACTGTCTCGGTATTACTGTGATATGAAGACAATGCTTGTAAAAGAGAAATGTTACTGTGCATTTAGCATGAAGTCATTTCTAGTTTATAGTAATTCCGTGTTAAGCTGGGCTAAAACAAATCATAATTTTTTACCTAGAGTCCACCAGCATCCTTCTCCAGACTGGGCACCCATCTAATTTACCTTGTAGTAAGTTCTTCTCCATGCTGGTCCAGAGGAGGACTGCTGGTAGTCATCTCTGCTCCAATATCCAACTACGGTACTCCCAGGTTCCATATATGCAATTAAGTGAAGAGCACACAGGAGGACCATAGCCAAGTTCCCAGATATAAGTGTGGCCCATACAGTCACAGCGACTAAAAATAATTTAGATGATAATAATTGACAAACATTAAATTGCTTTCACTGTAGCACACGTCAGAGGTTCCCTACTGCCTTCAGATTGCATGCTCAAATTAGAGAAATCCTTTCATCGTTATAAGTATTTTTAGTTTTATTTTGCATTATTTCAAAGTCATTTAGAAAATGTCACCACTTGATAAATATATAACAATACAAATAGAATAATTCTAATTCTGACATTTTATGCTTTCTATAGACTCCAGAGGACGTTACCCAGCTATAAATTACTCTGTAAATGAAATAAAAAATGTGCAATAGGTTTTCTGTACGGCAATTTGCTTTACAGAGGCAATTATATTTTATGCATCCTTTATACATTTGAGACTCAGACACATTATTATTCAGGTTTTTTTTCTTTTTTGGAATTCAATTATTCTACCTATACCCTCAAATCTTGATATGTAATCATCCTCCCTATTTGTGGATTCTCTCAGATGGAATAAGCGTATAAATAACACATAAGCACATATATAATATAATGATATGACTTGTACATTAGTTTTACTTGATTTATCATAGCTTCAGACGTTGTTTTCAAAGCTTAATAAAAATTAAATTTATTTGTAATAAGTCAGTGTCTGGGAATCTGTAATACCTTTTTTTGTTTTGTTGCCATGGCATTGGCATATTGGCAATGAATAAGAACTGGACTGACCAATTTTAGCCTGGTTGAGTGCATTAGTATCTGTAAACGTGCCATGGCAGGCCAAATTTTGGGTTTTCTTTTGTAGCCACCCTGGCAAGGTTTGCATCTTACAGAACTATCAACCCAGATAGATTATCTGATGGGAAAAACCTTGTTATCACGTCTGCCGCCGTATACGTTAGAAGAATAATGTTGGATAAGCCACAGGAACACTCACAATGTCAGAATGTATTTGAGGATATTATTATTATTTTTTATTATTATTTATTGTTTTATATAGCGCCATCAAACTTCCGTAGCGTTGTACAGTGGGTGGACAGGACATAACAAGAAGTATGTAACATAACAAATTAACTAAAAGAGACAACAGGTGAGGAGGGCCCGGCTCAAAGGATCTTATAATCTAGAGGGATTTAGGGTGTATTACGCAATAGGTAAAAGTGCCGTTGTTAGGGATAGACCAGGTTATAGGAAGCGCTACATGCAGTGTGATGTCATATTTAATCGACCTAAAGTCATCATCGTGCATCAGAGCAAGCTTAGCATTGGGATATCAGCGAGCAGACGTGGAACCTAAGCCTAGCCAGTGCTGAATCGGTATATATATATATATATATATATATATATATATATATATACACAGGCAAAGACTGGCTCTCTGAATGGATGCTTCTCCATCACAGATCTGTTACTTGCTCCTTCTCATAGCTGAACTGTACAAAATATACTACTACGCATAGTGTGGTCACTAGAGGGCAACCGTGGTGGAAATCAATGATGGAAGAAGAACATGTCTTTTTTATTTATTTAGTGCTAGCAGATGTACTCGGCACTTTAAAGTTTATGATATACTAAAGCGGAGGTAATATTAAGTGCGATTGTATAAAAAGAACAGCAGCCATACATACCTTTTGATCAGGTATGAATACATTAGGAAAGGGGGTCCTTCCCCCAATAGAGCTTACGGTTTAAGTACAGGTGGTCGTAAAAAGTTCTACTTTCGCTCCCTGATTCAGTGGTGGGAAGTCTCTTCTATAAACAGAATAGTGGTGCCATTATGGGGTTTTAGGTGCTTTGACCCTGTCTAGATATAGTTTCTAGAACACTAAAATAAAATGTGAAAATCATCTATTCTTACTTGATTGAAAGACCTTGATTGAAAAATTGGCCGGCGCTTTATAAATAAAATGTAATATAAATGTAATGTAGCCTTTAGAGTATAAGCTCTTTGAAGCATCCTTCACTTTCCTTCTATTATATCCTTAACCACATTAATATTGTGCCTCCCCATTGTACAGTTCTGTGAAATAATTGGAATTTGGTAAATAAAGCATATTATTGACAATATAAATCAAAATATTCCAGGAGTGCCTCTGAAATATCTAAAGTGGCATCCGTGTTTCCAAGACTATTTGCATGGCATGCTTATGTCTATTTACGTGCTTGTTTTTGTCTATAAATTCCCGGCAGATGAGAAACAGACATTGAAGGAATGTTCTAAGGAAGCTAGCGTTAACCAACATAAAGCTGGCAGACAACCAATGTCGTAACCGATGGAAAAAAAGAGCTTATGACTTTCTTTTACACTAATTAGGCTTTTACGCATAACGCATATAGAAGCAAGAGCTTCTAGTAAAGTCTGGTACATAACTTACATACATTTGAAATTTTGAATTGGGATCTTCAGAATTTTAGCTGATATCCAAAAAAGAAAACCGCACTGAACTTTTATAATTGACTTATTTTTTTTTCAGTTTTGGAGGCGTATGACTTCTATATATCATTTTTTTTACGATGTACTTCTATAGTAGTAACATTTTACAAACATTGTACAACCTCCGAGACGCGAGTGCCTACTGCAAATCTTGGTGAGCTATTTGAGCCGTATATTCAAATACCAGACCACACAGGAATCGACCAAATGAGTTAACATCAAACAGAACCGTGAGCTTTCTAAATGATCCATCCCCTTGTCATTTATAGAACAGTTCACTGCCATCTGCCGCTAATGTTTACCGACTCAAGGAGCCTGTTTACAAAAATGTCTAAAATAATTAAGAAAACTCAAAAAAAAATTGTATACATGTCTGTGCCCTGAAAGTTATTTGTTGTTATTGCACTAAACCATTTTGTTCTAAATCTATACCGGTTTCATTACTTTACTAAATCTTCAAATTTTATGTAGCAGTAAAGATATATATATATATATATCTGGTGCTGGTTACTTATTCATTAATATTGTCCTCCTTGCAGAAAAATAGATAGAGATATGTCATAATAGTGTTTTTTGACAATACTAGTACACACATATAAAAAGATGTATTTGTGCTGTTAATTTATACATTTTTCTAGGACGTCTGCACTGAAAAACAGGGAATTTAATGTTTTAGGGAAAATTTCTTTGATATGGGTTTTTTTTATACATAGCACCGTTCATAAGTTGAAGTTGAACTCTAATCCTTGGTACTATGAGGGAGCAAATGTTCAACCCCAAAAACTCCTGGGCTAGCGAATACATAATGAATTACATGTGACCATTTTGGGGGGGGGGGAATGGGATTGGAGGTGAAATGGATGGGGTTTATTCAAGTAAATTATGAAACTACTTAGGGCAGGAGAGTTTAAATAATGTTTTATTCTACTCTCCTGTTTTATAAATCATTTTGAGGTAGGGTGACACCTGGGCCGGCCCTATAATAGGGCAACTGGGGCAAGTGCCCCAGGCCGGCACTGTTGCCGCCCGAAGCGTTTTTTTTTTTGAAACGGAAAGAGAGGGGCGCGATGGTTTTTCGCTTACTCGGCTCGGGGCGGCGCCTCTTCTACTCTGCGGCGAGTCTCCTCTTCGCTCTGGGTGCGCTTGTAATGCTGACGCCGGAAGTTCGTCAATATTTCCGCGCTCAGATTACAACCGGCACGTGCAGAGCAGGGAGACTCGCCGCAGGAACTCTTAAAGGTAAGTAACTTTGGGGGGCGTCGGCGAAGTTTAAAATGCCGCCCCCCCGCCACGCGGCGGGGGCGGCGCATTTTAAACTTCGCCTCAGGCGGCGTTACGTCTTCGGCCGGCCCTGGTAACCACATTCGGCAATTTTCCAGGATATACAATGAAATTAAACTGTTCAATATCTTAGCCACTTTTGCCAAGGATTCATACTACGTAGTGAGTTCAGAGAGGTGACGTCGTAACTCCCCATTTAACTCTTCATTTAACTCTTTATGAAAAATCTAAATTAAATGATTCTTGTTTGCATGTATTTTCATTTGGTTTTTTTTTGGTGGGGGGGGGTCATTATTTTACTTCGAAAAATAAGAGACTAAAGACAGGCAGAGTAGCAGAGGACATGATTATCTGAAAAACAAAAGAGAAATAATGCAATACTAGACATGACTAGCAATGAATGAAAAAGAAACATAATCCAGTTATCTGTGTGTCAAAAGGCTTCATTATTAGAAGACGGGGTTAAAAACGCTAAATGGTTACACAGCTGAACATCTACATCAGCCTCGGTAGAATATAAAAAAGGCGAGTAAATATAATAATTGTAAGAGGAAGCGGGCAGAGTGAATAACGGCTGCCGGAATAGCTCTATATTTTGTGGCCATTTATCTTTAGTTTAAGATTGTTAAGCATGTTTTAGATTACATGCTACCTCTCTGCATGCTCTGTTTAGATATCTCCAATAATTGGCTGTTGTGAGGCATTTTGTTACCGAAAATGCACGGCTTACACAGGACATAACAGACATATTTCTCAGAAAGGCCTGAAGATAAATAAAAGATTTTTCTAAGAAAAAGGTTTGCTGATGAGGTGCTGGAGCCCGCTGAATCACAAGCGGATATATATATGTTATGTGTTCTTCTTACGCATTTCTTTTGCAGGTGCTACACTGGCAGAAAATGGGTAAATAAAAGAGAAAATGTATTATATATTAAGGAACACTTCATTTGTAGCACAACTTTGTTTAACAAATCAGTGCCAATCGCACATAGTCAAGGTTTAGAAGAAGAATGAGGTTTTATTAGGGACGGATTGTACTGAAGGCAGACAAGGCACATGCAGCCAGGGTCTATTTGTTCCTTTTAAACTATGTTTTTTTATATGCCTTGCCTGTTTTATTTACAATTTACAATTTTTATAACAAGTGGTTGGCTTTAATATCTTTCCATGGACGGTAGAAGACTACTTAATAAACGAGGGGTGTTAAGTAAATATTAGGAATAGGTGGGATCCTTTTTTGCTAAAAAAAATTCTGCTTCCTGGAAGGAAATGCCAAGAAATATGTCTTTCAGGTGTGGGCAGGACATTAGTCTAATACGGGTGGGGTGTGATGCAATAGAATTACACAGTTCTTCATTGGCTTTATGTGAAGTCACATCTGACCACCACTCGCATTACAACTGCAACTTGGCCACTGTTTTCCAAGTGTGTATAGGAAATCACAGCGGGGAATTTGGTTGCTTGATCAGGTCATTCATTGATTTACCTAATAAAGGGATCCCTGACCTACGGTCGTTATTGCTGTGAGGTTTTATAAAATAATATAAAAATAAAATAATAAAGAGTAGATGGAACCTTATAGACAATACCTGGGGCATGTGAGGGTAAACAGATAATTGGTGGAATCTCCTACCTCCCCCTTTTCCTCAGGTTATTCAGAGAGGCTTCATCTTGGGCCCTGATCAATATATATAGGCCACCATTAATCCAAAATATACAGTGTACATGTGTTTCAGTCATCACAATGTATACATAAATATATTCTGGGAACAACCCTGTAAAATTTGGGTCAAAAACATTTGGTACACTACTACTAGTCTCGTCGTCAAGACATTGGGGTTTATTTTCTAAATTTCTAATAATTGAGATTTGTGGAGCTCCCTGAATTCGCTGTGCATTATAAAGGGTCAGTCCTGGCATTTTGCATTCGGAATGGCTGAACTGCCCCCGATAACTGAATAGTTCAATCAGTGAGATGTTTTTTAAAAGCCATCCAAGTTATTGGGCTGGATTTTGATAATATATAGTTAAGTCAAATCCCTTTTAAGTAACATAGCCCAATGGTCTGCTGAGAAAACCCATGCAAGATGCACAAAACAGATCAAGTCAAGGCGTGAATGCTAACGCTAGATGCCTCCATAGCCATGTGTAGAGAAGCCAGTAGAAAACAATAATCAATGGAAACCTTCCGCCAATGACCCACAGCCTTCAAATCAAAGTAGCTTAGAGGGCTTTTTCGTCTCGGCTCCCCCTTTCTAAACATTTCCATGAACAGGGCCGGTCCTTGTGCCTGGGCTCCTTTACCAGGGTGGAGGGTGCTGGTTGTTATCCCACAAAATGCCCCCTGTGTGAAATTATATCTGCCCCCTTGTCAGGAGCGCAACAGAAGCCTCTGCAATGAATGGGGGGAGGTGGACACATAAGGTCTATGCCTACATTGACACTGTAGGTGAGTGCAACAAGGGCACACTTTGCTAGTCTTATCATATATATATATATAATATATATACACAGTAAATACATGTATACTGTGTATATATATATATATATATATATCTATATAGATATAGATATATATAGATATATATATATATATTAATCCAGCAGTACGCTCATGCCTTCTTTATAATGATATATTACAGAATTATGTAAGGTATAATATGCTTAATTCAAAAGGGTAATAGTAGTAACCTCTTCTGTGCTGTAGTTATTCATAAGAAATACAGTTGTGAAGGCGTTTATTTGTTTCTGTACACCCCCTGTTGTGTACAAAGAATTTGCCTATTTTCCCCTTCATTGAGTCAAAATATTTTGCATTCAAAGGATTATTGCTTCACAACACCATTTAGGTGCTTCAGCGGTTTCATGATTTCGAGAACTGAAATGTTTCCACACACCAGAACAAACGCTTTTAGGAGTCGAGTTTAATTAATGAAATTGCATTTTCTTTAATGGAGATAATCTCAAAGAGAAATTAATTCAAAACATGAAAGTATTTTTTTTTTAACAGTTGACTGAAACATAATATTCCTCCCGGATTTTACATACTATACCCACAGTACAATATGTTGCTCAAATTAATTTTTTTACTGTTTGTTTTTTTTTTAAGAAATATTTAGGTTTTGCTCCTTAAGAATAAATTCAGAAAACAAATAAATAAAAAAAAAATAATACAATACCATTAGTAAAATGTTACTAAAATAATTGAATCTTGATATAACTAGTGGTGATAATGAATCGGTTTATGAATAGGTGTAATTCATCCCAGGTCTGGACCGGCCTTTGGAAACACAGGGCACATTAGAGGGGTCCCTAAACAAGCCCAGACTGGCCATATGGCACACTGGGCCGCTAGCCAACAACGCTCAATACTCACTCGATCTGCTCCTTCCACTGGCTGGATATGCTCAGGTGCACACTGCGTGAGCATAGGGACTTGGCCTCGGTCATAAAGTAGATCATTGGCAGCCGCAGGCCTTAAAGTGCCAGCGCCTCGTCCCCTCACTCACTTCTGAATGAATGCAGCTCTGGCTCTCTGAGTTACTTAAGGGTTCTGTCCCACCTACTCTGCTGAATTTAACACTTTTGTAACTAAATGCAGAATTAAAAACATCATTGTAAATTACTAAACCCTTCCTAGAAATATTTACTTAACCATGTAAAATTGTGCTTGATTCATAATTTTCGCCATGAACACTTATGTAACACAAAAGCCGGCTCTGGCAGGTGGTTGCCATAGAAACTATAAAAAAAACTTTATAAACGGTATGGCGTCATTTTTATGGGATTAAACTTTAGTTTCTATTGAACGAGAATTGCAGCTTCACTATTCATTGTTAGGGGCTAGCCCTGGCATTTTTCTCATCGTAGAAGAGTTGTACTGGCCCTGTACAATGTATAGTTAGATATCTATGGCAACTTTCAAACTGTGAACTTTCGCAGGTGGAGATTACTTTAAAATCATTTGGTTTTGACACATAATCTGTTATTTTGCATACCACTTAAAACAAATGAGTTTTCGTATTGTCAATACAGTTGCCATTCTACTACAGAATAATAAATACATTTTTTTCAAGGCTACAATTATGTACATTCTTAGAAGTTGTAGGAACAACAACAAAGGATTAAATTCCAAACCTTGACGAGATGACAGAGGAAAATGTTTTTGTGGTGGATAAACATTACGTCAATGAAAACGTAAAATAAAGCAAATGTATGTTAAAATAATAATACTTGATAGTGGAAAAAATATAATTAATAATAATGAATAATACATTTATAAGAATAATCTCATTATACAAATTCTTACATATTATACGATATAAAAGTTTAATGCTTCAAGGCATTGTAGACCAGGCCTGGACTGGCCATTTGGCTGCATACCATACCTGGGAACTCTCCTGGTTTGCCCCGCGATTGCCGGGTGAAGCACCGCTTCTCCGGGTCAAGACCCGAATTCTCCGGGTCGCAGGAGCGGGGTCTTGACACGCCCCACTCCCCTGCTCAGCAGAAACGCCCCGAACGCCATCGAGACCTCCCACTGACATCAGCGGGACCTCCCACCAACATCACGGGACCGCCCACTGACATCAATGGGCAGTCCTGGCCGCGTCCCGCATGGGAAAGCTCCAGGTAGCCGGAGCCCAGAAGTTCCCAGGTATGCTTACCGATACTGCAGGGGCGAGCACTTTATGTGGCCAAGAATATCCAGCCAGGCGTCACACACGTCATTTAGCGGCTTCTGTCATTAAAGTGCCGGGGCTGCTTAGTCATCCCCAATCTGGGCCTATTATAGACTATAGTCTCTTTTTGTGAAGTTTTAGCATGTTTAATCTTAATTCAGTGTTGTAATTCTGTGTCCCTTTAGTACATTTTAAAAGGAAAACCTTGTCAGATTATGTGTTTATTATGTTGTTCGTTATGATTTTAAATGTTTGGATACCTCTATTTAAACATAAAGTATTTTCCCTTCATGTAGCACAGTATGTTGGGTGAGTGAGTGAGAGGCTAAGGAAGGGAGTATGTATGTATGAATGTATGTATGTTAGAATGAGAATATATGTATAAGTGTGTTTTAACATGAATGTGTAAATAAGTGTTTGTGTGTTAGCATAGACGTGTGTGTGCTATGGATGTTGTGGTGATGCTTGTTCTCAAGATGACTAGGTATTTGATATTTCTCTTTTTTTTCATATGTATTTTCCATTTTATAGTCTCAGCTAGCAAATAAAATATAATTCTAGAATGTACATAATAATTATGTTTCAAAATGACAGCCTGTATATATTATTTTAATTGAGTTTAGTAACAAATCATTTAAAACCCGCTGACTGAATGAACGTGCTAGCAGAGGGAAATGGAAAATACAATTCTACTTTGCATATATTGTGTTATTATTTTGTTTGTTTGTGGCTAAGCTTGGTACAAGGTATTCCTGGATCCTTCCGACTATGAACATTGCTATTACTTGCCCTCTGTGCACTGTAAAAGTCAGTGTTACGTTTATGATGGATTGCATCTCTCACACCATGAATTTTATTTCTGTGCTGTTGATCCTGCAGGTCTTGCTATAAAAAAAAAATCATGTGTTTCAGAAATGCATAATCCATGAGCTGCAGTTTCCGTCGATGCAAAAAAGAAATGTCTCTGGTACTGCTAAGAAAACGTCATGTAAATCTTAAAGCCGATCTCATTCATGGTGTTTGCCAGAAGTAAGAGCCACGCAGATGGTCTTTTGAAAGTGAGCTGCGGATGCCCTCCATACTCTGCTCACTTCTGACCATGAACAACCCCCACTAAGCTTTTTTGGGCAAATTCTTCTAGCTATAACCATACCTGGGAACTCTCCAGGTTTGACCCGGAGATTGACGGGTGAGAGCTGCTCCTCCTGTTCTCCGGGTCAAGACACGAATCCTCCGGGTCGCAGGAGCAGGGTCCCGACACGCCCCGCTCCCCGCCCATTTTTTCCTTTACAAGGGGGTGTTCCCCTGACATCAGTGGGACCACCTACTGACATCAGTGGGACCACCCACCGACGTCTGTGTGCAGTCTTGTCCGCGTCCCACAAAGGGAAGCTCCCACGTATGGTTATAACCTATAGCCCATTTAAACAAAATGGAACATGGGGCATCTAGGGGCTTTTAGAATTTGTGCACAGTCTGATCACCACTGTTAAGAGGATTCGATAATGTTTTATGGACGCTGCTGGGGAGCAAGAAGAAGGTGTGAAGGAGGAAGACTACATTGCACCCTAAACTCTAATGTGCACAATTGAACTTATAAAATAAAATAAGATTTCCTTAATTTAAATGAAAGTTTAGCGAAACTTTTTCATTTCATAGGTTGTCAATCTACATAGGTTGTCAATCTTGTCGAACCTTTACTATGTCCGTTCTCATGTGTTGGTCAGGCAAGATCAACTGGACTTTGCATTTTACGTGCCCACCCTACTTATTAGTGGGATCCAAAACAAAAAGCAGGATCTGACAGTGAAGGAAAAAACAAAATCTTACAATGTCGTTAATTACAATGGTGCTGAATTGCTTTTCATCTTGAAAGGGGGTTTCTGGGCTGTCTATGTAGTCTTGTTGTGTTTTCCGTATACTGTGCATCGAAAACAGGAATAAGGAAAATAAAGGGAACGGAACAGGGATATTATTATGACTCGTTATTAGAGGAAACTGGGTAAGATGAAAGGAGTGCCTTTCCTTTCTTTTGTATAGGGTTTTAATTATTATTGTACTTTTATTATATTGCTGTCTGGGTGATTTTAAATTTATTGTCAATATTGTGTCATTTTGGAATATTGTGACTAAGCGCATAAAAGTACAGAGTGACAACATTTCTGAAAAGAGGAATTTTTAACTTCTTCATTGACCAAACTTAAATATCGAAGCCGACGCAAAATAACACTAAGGGGAATAAAAATATCCATTCTGTACCATAACATGCTTTCTAATTATTTCGAATTATTTCTAATTTTATATTTCCTAAAATAGAAAGGCATGCATTTTTATAAGGTGGACCAAACTAAACAAAAAATATGTTTTAACTAAATTTCTTTAAAAAAGTTTTAAAAAAGAATAGGGCCTCTAGTTTATTTTAGTGTTTTTCCACCTAAAGGCTAGATATTCTTAGCTAAGGTAGGGTTGTAATCTAAAAGCTTTCTGCTGGATTTAATAATGCAAAAAAATCTTTCTCAACTAATTGAATAGCAACCAACATATGCTGGCCCAGATTTATTAAATTTAATATAATATTTAAAAAAAAAATCATTGCAGTCTATGGAAGAATTGAATTCAGTCCATTATCTGGTATACACAAGTTTGCTTTTCTGATCACGAGTTTAGTAGTAGGACGTCCTCAGTTACATATTGGCTTTTTACTAAAAGAAGCTTTCCACCATCTAAGTGAACAAAATATAGAAATTAGCAAAAAAAAAATAATTATTTCATACTGCAGTGCCATGTATGCATTTTGTGGCTGGACCATTTACAATATTTTGGATTTTGTTGTATTGTAATTATTATTATGTATTGTTTTATATAGCGCATTATTATTATTATATTATAATTGGACTTAGAGGAACAAGATGCAAAGCGGGCCCTGTTCAAACGGGATTACAATCTATCTTGTCTCTTATCTACCCATACACCGTAACGGTTTATAGCTTTATACAAAAAGATCATACTTGTCAGCAGTAATTTAGTTTTTTAGGAATACTTTCCAGTTCAAATGAGGCAGCACATGGTAGCTATTTCCCATATAAAACGTCCATTCAATAATTATGTTTTCTTTCTCATAGAAAGCAACCTCCTTACCAAACTGTACCGGAAAGAAGAAAACATTAATGTTGTTGGAAATGGTTGTATAAGTAGCCCACGGTTTCCGAACAGCTACCCAAGGAACCTACTACTTACCTGGAAACTTAACTCCGGAGAGAACACAAGGATACAGCTTACTTTTGACAATCAGTTTGGATTGGAAGAACAAGAAAATGAGATATGCAGGTAAGCAAGACTCGCCCTACCCAACTTTTTCCTAGAACTCAGGACATCACTTCAGGAAACCCAATCATATCCATCATTAGGTCCATAAATAATATACTTATATAATAATGAACTATAAATGTTATTTAATAATACACATGTTTGCAGTAATGTGTTATAATTATCTTCGTACCCAGTAGTACTGCTAAATGAACTAATGTGCACTAATGACACATTTCAATATCAATGAAGAAAAGTATAGAAAGGGATCTCCACTGAGAATTTAAACTTGAAAATAACTATATATTATTGCAGATAATCCTAGAATTCATTAATCATGTAATATTTGATGACTAATCTTCTTAGTCACACAAAGCCAATGGCGATTTGCCATAAAAAAACAGAAACCTTGAGAACTAGTCCCAATTCCTACAAAAAAATGAATTGCGTCATATTGTCTTGGGACTGAGGGATCATGGGACATTTGCATAAAATATGTAATTTTTAGAGATACTAGATAACAAGGAAAATTGTATTCAAAAATTGAAAAAAAATGAAATGGTTTTTTTTTAAACAAAGCAGAGTTGTTCTTTTATGTTGCAAGATTCCTATGTAAAGAGTTAGTTTGACAATTTGTTTCAGGATGTCAGGATATTTTTGTAATTAATGGATATTCCGCATTTTTTAGATATGATTTTGTGGAGGTGGAAGAAGATTCCGAAACAAGCACAGTTGTTCGTGGAAGGTGGTGTGGACACATGGAACTTCCACCGAGACTTCTATCCAAGAAGAATCAAATAAAAATCACTTTTAAATCAGACGATCATTTTGTGGCTAAGCCGGGTTTCAAGATTTGTTATTCTCTTGTGGTGAGTAGCGATTTATTATTAAACTACTATGTACTGATCTGGCTAACTTTTTTTATGGGGTTTACCTTCTAAATCAGGAGTTTGCTGGTACATAGAGTTGCTGAATACATTATATAGGGCCAAGCCCAGTGACCTCCCTGCTTAATGCATAGTTAAATCAGTAATAATTCATGGAAACCGCTTCACTGATTAAACAAAGCTTTATACAAGGCTTTTTAACCTATATTCTTACCTGGTCAAGAAGTCTGTGCTTAGTCTTCGTAAAAGTTTTCATCAGTGCTCCCGGGGGTAAAGTTAATGGTATTTATAAATAGTTAAAATAGGTTGAAGACACTTGGTAGGAAAAAAACAGGTTGCAAAACAGTGCCTTATTCTATATCAGTATTTTTATAAAGGGGTAAACAAGACAGATATGTGAACAAAGACATTGCAATTTTAATGTAAGTTATTTGTAAAATTCACTATTACTAATACCACCTTAGTGCTACAGAATCCGCTGCCATTCCATGTATAACATGTAATATGAATCGCCTTTTCAAAAATATTGTGCTGGTTCAGAACAAATCTTGTTTTTAGAAAATATTTTTCATATTTTTCAGACAGGTGCATTTGGATGTGTTATAGCCCAGGAAGCTTAGCCCAATCTACTATCACATTGTTTGATGGTAATCAATAGAATAGCTCAGTTTAAATCACCCAGCCTGACTAATACAAGCTTATAGAGCAAATGATTTATGTGGAGAATCACTACACCTACATTTACTACACTTTACCAAATCGCCATTCACTCTTTAAGATAAGTAATGACAAGCTGGATTATTCCAGGTACCAAAGCTTTCTCTTTTTTCTGACATTAAATATTAGACATCATTTCTAAGAGCACTCTGCATGTTACATCATCAGCAAATACAATGGAGCGAACAAGTAGAAAATCCCTAAGGCTAGGTTTCCACTTGGGTTTTTGTCCTGCGTTTTTTTCTTGATAAAAAACGCCAAGAAAACTGCCAAGAAAACTGCCACTGGATTTTCCTGCATTTTGGCGTTTTTTTCTGGAGTTTTTTCTGGCATTTTAGCCTTTCTGTGGAAATTGCTTTCTTTGACCTTAGGCAGTTTTTCCAGCTTTAACAAGTTAGATGTTTCACCCAGCTAAAAGGGATTAGGGTAAATAGCAAGTATCTGCCCTCTCCTGATGTCATTTACTTGGTAGAGTTCTACTTAAACGCCCCGGCGGACCCTTTTTTCTCTTTTCTGTGGTTTGTAAGGCATGCTTTATTCCGAATGTCTGCTCCTCTAAGAAGATGTGCCCCAAATGATGGTGCAAATTGTTTGCTGTTGCTTTTGGCACGCAGGATCCAGTTGACGCGTCGCGTATGTTTGTTTGTAATGGCATGTTTGTTCCAAATGGTGTAAAATTCAATATGAACTTTGTTTTGTGTGAAACTGTTTGTTTCCAGCCTATTTCTCATAGGACACACAGATACTGGGTCCATCCTCTGCATTGTAACTGTGGAAAAAACGCCATAAAAAACGCCAAGGCACAAAACCCACATGGCTTTTTCATGGCGTTTTTTCTCTCCCATAGACTTCTATTGGAGAAAAACACCAAGATTTCCTTGCAAAAAACGCCAGAGTGTCAACATGCTGCGATTTTGAAAAACTGCCACAGAGCCCAAAAAAGCAGAAAAACGCCAAAGAGGACTGAAAAAACGCCAAACAGAAAAACGCCAAGTGGAAATGGCATTTTGCGATTTCCTATTGAAGAACAGCTAACATCTGGCTGCAGCGTTTTTTCACTAAAAAAAACGCCAGGTGGCGCTATTGGCGTTTTTATGGGCGTTTTTAGCAGAAAAAAACCAAGTGGAAACCTAGCCTGAGGCCAAAATGCCATTTCCACTTGGCGTTTTTCTGTTTGGCGTTTTTTCAGTCCTGTTTGGCGTTTTTCTGCTTTTTTGGGCTCTGTGGCAGTTTTTCAGAATCGCAGCATGTTGACACTCTGGCGTTTTTTGCAAGGAAATCTTGGCGTTTTTCTCCAATAGAAGTCTATGGGAGAGAAAAAACGCCATGAAAAAGCCATGTGGGTTTTTTGCCTTGGCGTTTTTTTATGGCGTTTTTTCCACAGTTCCAATGCAGAGGATGGACCCAGTATCTGTGTGTCCTACGAGAAATAGGCTGGAAACAAACAGTTTCACACAAAACAAAGTTCATATTGAATTTTACACCATTTGGAACAAACATGCCATTACAAACAAACAAACCCGGCGCATCAACTGGATCCTGCGCGCCAAAAGCAACAGCAAACAATTTGCACCATCATTTGGGGCCAATCTTCTTAGAGGAGCAGACATTCGGAATAAAGCATGCCTTACAAACCACAGAAAAGAGAAAAAAGGGTCCGCCGGGGCGTTTAAGTAGAACTCTACCAAGTAAATGACATCAGGAGAGGGCAGATACTTGCTATTTACCCTAATCCCTTTTAGCTGGGTGAAACATCTAACTTGTAAAGGCTGGAAAAACTGCCTAAGGTCAAAAAAAGCAATTTCCACAGAAAGGCTAAAACGCCAGAAAAAACTCCATAAAAAACGCCAAAACGCAGGAAAATGCAGTGGCAGTTTTCTTGGCTTTTTTCCTGGCGTTTTTCATCAAGAAAAAAACGCAGGACAAAAACCCAAGTGGAAACCTAGCCTATCACTGACAGAAACTGAAGTATGAGAAGTATGCCACAGATCAGTGACAGAAACCATTTCATAAGTACTGTTCAGTCAAGAGCTTTTCTCTAAATATCTTTAAATTCAAATGATAGGAGTAGGACCAGCTTTTCAAAAGAAAAAAAATCCCTTAATTCCCGTTATTATCTTTTATTTATATAGCGCCAACAGTTTACGCAGCGGTTAATACAATATATATATATATTCAAGGGGTATGACAAAACGAGAATTGACAGACTAAGACAAACCGATACATTTGGTGGAGAGGCCCGGCTCGCAAGCTTACAGTCTTGAGGGAATTGGGTGACAAACATAAGGCACAGAGAAAAGGTGAGAGGTAGTCTGGTGGTTGTATCGGTGACAAGGAGGTTCTAGCAGCTAAGATGGTGCGGCTTCTATGAAGAAGTGGGTTTTGAGATGTTTCTTGAATGTTGGGAGGGAGGGTGAATGTTGAAGGTTTGGTGGAAGTAGATTCCAGAGATGTGGGGCAGCCCGAGTGAAATCTTGTAGACGGGAAAAAGAAGAGGTTATAAGCAAGGAGGATAGCCTTAGTCCATGGGAAGAACGCAAGGGTCGAGTAGGAGAGTATTTGCTTATGAGGGCTGAAATGTATGGAGGAGCAGTGTTATGGCGGGCCTTAAATGTTAGTACCAGGATTTTAAATTTAATTCTAAATCCAGTGGAGGATTTCACAGAGTGGGCAAGCAGAAGAGGAGCGGCGTGCAAGGACGATAAGCCTAGCAGCAGCAATTAGGATAGACTAGAGAGGAGAGACAGTGGAATGCCAACCAGAAGAGAGTTGCAGTAGTCAAGATGGGAAATGATAAGTGAATGAACCAGAGTTTTTGTGGATTCTTGGGTGTGGAATGGGCAGATGCAAGAGATGATTTTTAGGTGCAGGCGGCAGGATCTGGCGAGGGACTGAATGTGAGGAATGAAGAAGAGGTTTGAGTCAATGATGACCCCAAGGCATCGGGCTGGTTAGTAAGATAGATAGTTGTGTTGTTAGTGGTGACAGAGAAATCAGGTAGTGGAGTGGAGATGGAAGGAGGGAAGATAATGAGTTCAGTTTTAGAAAGATTAAGTTTCAGGTAGCGTTGTGACATCCATGAAGAAATAGCAGACAAGCAATTGGTAATACGGGACATGAGAGATGGAGAGAGATTAGGAGAAGACTTGGTGTATCACCTGCATATAGATGATACTGGAGGCCAAATGAGTTGCCAAGTGCCAAGAGATGAAGTACAAAGAGAGAACAGCAGAGGGCCAAAGACTGAACCTTGGGGGACACCAACCGAAAGTGGGAAGGGTGATGATGTCTTGCCAGAAAAGCTGACAGAGAAGGAATGGTTATACAGCTATGAGATCCAGGAGAGAGCTGTATCTCGAATACCTGTAGAAGCAAGTGAGTCAAGAAGAAGGTGTGATCAACAGTATCAAAAGCAGCAGAGTGATCGAAGAGTTGTTAGAGCAGTTCCGGTGGAGTAAAGGGGTTTGAAACCAGACTGTAGAGGGTCAAGGAGGGAATTGGATGAGAGGAAGTTAGTAAGGCGATTGTACACAATCCATTCAAGCAACTTAGAGGTAAAAGGAAGCAGAGAGATAGGGCGGTAGTTTGTCAGACCTGGGATCTGAGGAAGGATTTTTTAGAATGGGTGTGATTAGCGCATGCTTGAAGGCTGTTAGTACAGTTCTAGATGATAGTGAAAGATTAAATTAGGAGGTGAGGTGTGATGGGATGAGGTTGAGGGGACAGGTTGTTGGGTGAGATGAAGAAAAAAGAGTGGCTATCTCTTCTTCAGTTGAAGGGGGAAAGGCGGTTAGTATGGGATGAGTGGAGAGAGTGGTGGTGGGTGGTGTAAGAGGGGGTTGTAAAGAAGAGAGGTATTGTCTAATAGTTCCGATCTTATCTTTGAAGTGGGTAGCAAGATCTTGGGCAGTGAGAGAGGTTTGTGGTGTGGGTATGGAGGGACATTTTAAAAAGAAACAATCCGAACTAAAAAAGTGGAATATTCCTCATTCAGTGTAAATGCAGTTGAGATCAGTATTGGTAAAACAGCTAAAATGCCATTATATAAACAAAAAAACAAACACAAAAGTCATAAAAAAGGGTCCCTGGCTATTGGGTGATAATATCAAAATCAGTCGTTGTTATAGGAGTACTCCTTGGATACTTTGAAACTAGTATATGTAAAATGGCTAGTTTGCAAGAATGTATCCATTATACACGTTCCATATTAATATCAACTGCATTTACACTGAATGGGGAGGGAAACGGGTTTCTATGTTAGATATTTCATGATTTCACTTTGAGTTTTTATGATATGATATTTCGATTTACTTTAACTAAAAGTGAAGTTTTATTAAAGTTTTATTAATTTCTTCCTCCCTTTGGTTTCAGTTAGCTGTAGCTTTTGAGATGTAATTACTTCTAGTAGACCCAGCGGCTTAGGCTTCGTTACCCTCAGTCTTTAGTCTCATCTTAGATTCCAGATAGCTTCATTCCTATGCAACGCATGTCTAAATTCCTCGATGTATTCACCTCTATCACTTCTGCTAGGAGGCCTTCCACTTATCCACTACCTTCTCAGTAAAGTAAAACCTTTGTGATTTCTTTTTGATTTAACTGCAATATCTAAAGCCAAGTCTTTTTTTTTCTTCCAGGAGGATCTCATTTGCTTTGGTCATTTATGTTGCAGAGTTAAAGGGGAACTGTTTCCATCACAGCTTTTAGCATAACTAAATGCATTAAATAAAACTTTCTATAGCCTGTGCGATTTGTTTTCCAAGTAAAAGTAAAAACATCGTGGAAGCTAAGAGCTGTGTCCCAAAGGGAGAGACTCAACATCAACCCAGCTTCCTGTCCTAAAGGTATCTCTCTCTTTTAAACTCTCACCTGGACCAATCAGTGACCATTGGGATGATTTAAGATAATGGGTGAAATAATTGTGCAGATTTTGAAAAAAAGGGTAAGACCCTTTGCCCATGCGCTGGCGTATTTGCCTTTGTCACCAGCAGCACTATACCCACGATCATCGTTACTGCAGTCCTCAGTGTTAATGGGCCGATTTGGGAGATTGGTGATCTCCCTTTTAATGTCCCCTATGGAGTCTGATCTTCCAACACGGCTTGCTGTTACACGGCAGAGGGGCTGCTTCTCCCTTGGATCTGCTGTCCTAGGCCAAAATACGCCATGGTAATTTTGTGTCTACATCACTTATGTTATAATTGTTTTGTAGCTTTAAATACTAAGTGGATATTTATATCTCTAAACACATTAAAGGAAATTATTAATCTTACACTAGGTGGAGCTTAAAGCTAAGATCCAATTATAGCGCTCGAGTCTGAAATCATTTTAAATCCCGCTTTTGAGGCACATTCATTAGACGTCACAAAAGGTTTGAGGACACGAGCTTCCAGCCTCAGATGTACGTCAGAAATATATAGTGGCGTGAGTCAAATACTTAAATAAATGCTAAAAACATAAACTAAGGGGTTCTATATATAAAAGGAACTGCAACACAAGTGAAGTGTTACGTTGGGACAATTATTCCAGCTATGTGGCTACTACTTTTCATTGCCCACTTTTAACAGACAATATACATAACCTGCTATTGAACGTGTAATAGCTGGACTAATTCCGAATGATGTTTAGTTTTGGAGCGACCAGTTTACCGACTAATTATTGAAACTGGTGTTTGTCTAAGGGATGATAAGCAGGTGTCCTCTTATCCAAGGACACTTTATATTTTCCTAGTGTCCCCAATGAAAGCGATTGTGATTAAAGTGGTGCAGCCTACCAGGAGAACAGCACCATCCACCTTTTAACATATCCACATATATCATTCAGCTAATTCAAGGGAAACCAGCTAGGCACACAGAGTATAATAAAATATATGCCTCCATTACAGAGCAAACATGGTCATCCAACCAACGAGAAACGTTTCACGAGTTCCAATTCCAAATAATCTCTGCCACAACGAAGATGGCCGACGCGCATGCTCAATAAAACAATCAGCTTCCTTTTTTTTCTTAACTTTATTAAACTTGGGCACAATAACCAGAATTCAATTCTTATGTATCAATATGTTTATACTACATTGACAAAGGCACTTTTTTATATTGTTATTAACAACAACAAAAAGAAAAAAACGGAAGGTGCGTTAAGCAGATTTTACACAACGTCGTCCGTGCGGTAGTTGCGTATTGACGTCATCGCGCGTCTTGGAGCGCTTCGCAGTGTGAGGGAGATGGCGGCCGACACTGAGGCCTGGAGCGGTGGGCTCGTTTGAAACAGGGTGAACGTTTCGACTCTTCGGACTGGTGGTCACAGATTAGGGATAACGTGACCGGTCTATCCGGTCTGTGAGAGACGCCGCTGGTTTTGTTAAGTTTCGCGGCAGCCGGAGGTGAGAAGGCCTGCGTAATGCCCAAGAAATGCGCTTATTGCCTTTCTCTCAACTTGTATATTACGCCCTTATTGTTATATGTAATGACCATTTATATCATTTTTCCAGCCTGAAAGTGTATTTTCTACTCGTCGGTGTAAATGAGGGGGTTTTCAGCGTATCCTCGTCATTTGGTAGCACTAGTTCTATTGCAAAGCGTGTGCGGTGTAAATACTCCGATATATTTGAGGCAACAAGCTGTAATACGTACAATTAATACGTCGTAGAGCTGTAAAGGCAACTTAAAAGGCTTTGGGATCGGTTTGGGGAGAAAAAGGACATTTTACATTCACTGCTCTGGGGCCCAGTGTAATGTTGGTAGAATCCCCTGCTGGACATCTTTAAAGGAACTCCGAATATTTTCTAACTTTATTTCTGGTATTAATCTTAGAACTAAGGTTTCAAATATATATTTTCTTCTTTAAAAAAAAGTTCAAGTTTTTCCTTGATGTTTGAATATTATCCATGTGCATATGTTCTGTGTACTGACTAAAAGACGGCCACTGCCTAATGAAATTAAATGGAGAAATTGACTTCATTAGCATAGCTGTAAAGAACCGGCCCCGTGTGTCGTTTGAGCCGGGAAAGTCACTCAAAAAAACAGGAACCGGCTAAAAAAACGGCAGCCTGGAAATGAAGCATGTTTATTGGAACAAAATGATAGCGAGCGTTAGTGCTGTGTTATGCTCACAGAGAATATGTCAGTGGGACTCCGGCTTTAATCAACATGCTCTTTTAATTGCATGTTCATTGCGTTATATTCTTTACAAGTTATGATGATGGGGGGGGGGGGCAACATGTCTTTCATTTGTTTTCACATCATTTTAACAAAGTGCTTCTCTGTAAGATTTCTACACTGGGGATGTTTTTCTGAATTTACACTTAAAGTGAATTTTACTTTCCCAAACTGGTGTACTAAACCCGTGTATATAGTAGAGCTACAAATCCAGTGTGAAGGGACCAGGAGAGGTGGGAAAGTTAAGCGCTAAATAACTAGTCCACAAGATAAAGGTTTGGATGCTGAAGTACATGAGTTGTCCGAGTGCAGTCTGTAGTACTTACGTCACGTGATGTCATGAGTGCAGTCTGTAGTACTTACGTCACGTGATGTCATGAGTGCAGTGTGTAGTACTTACGTCACGTGATGCGCAGCATGAATGTTTCCGAACAAAGCCTACGGCCTTAAGATTTTGTTTTTTTCAAATATACTTTGCGTAACCAGAAGGGGACATTGGTCGTTATTATTCTGTGCATCACAGCTGGTTTAATTCTTGTTTTACTGAGTATGATTAAACTGGCTGCCCTCCTTCACCATCTATGACTAGTAGTAGTTTGAAGGAATGTTGAAAGCTTCCTCTATTGTTATATAAACATACACCATTTCCTCAATCATGTTTTTATTTTCATATATTTAAGGTTTCTCTTCTAAGGTGATGCTCCACTATCATGTCTCCTTTATATAAAATATATACTGTATATCATAATCAAAAAACGTCCCATTTTAAAGATAGTTATCTCACAAAATATATAATAAAATGATCAATACATTAAATGTATCAATTTAATAAAGCATTAATACATTAGTGAAAACATTTATTCATTTAATGATACATCAATACAGTAAATTATTAATAAATCAAAACACACACACAACACGCACACAAACACACTGACTCTAGCATCATGCATACACACTAACACACTACCTCGTCTTGCTTCATCAGACCTTTTTACGCTGCCTGTATGCTGCATGCCAATGCCTCCCCTACCACCTTGGGGGTCGCATAATGTGCGTGTCTTCCTCCGTGCCACCTGTAGCCAAGCGGAGGAGGGCAATCCAGGCCTAGTACATCAGTACCAGGCCTACCTCTCGGGCGCCAGGAAGTGAGATAGATATATATATATATATTGATTGCTAATAGGAGGGAGGGGAGTCAGTAATTGCTGCTTTATACACCATCAGTTGAACTTTATTGCTCATCCAAAGGCACGCAGTACTAGGGAAGATTAGACGATGTTAGAGATGTTTGCGCTGCTGACACTTATAAGCCCAGTGCCTGTAGTGAGCAACATGTGTAGGTAGCTGTTTTACGTCTTCCCCTGTAATTTGTGTGGATGAACATTAAAGTTGACTATCTGTGTGCTGCGTGATGACACAGCTGTTGTCCTTGGTTCCTGTTAGCAGGTAGTTTGTATTGTGGCAGAACAGTTATTGGAGGTCATGAACAACTGCGAAGTGCTTGCCTCCTCTGCTGCTTAATATACTTACGATGTATCTAGCTTGGTGTCACACATTTACATGAGGTGCCGGATATTTAACCCAGGGATTGGGTGTATCAGTACAATGTTTAGATTTTATGAGATGGACTGCAAGCTGTAATCCTCTAGCAGAGGGGCGTCCAAAGTGAGGCTCTTCGTCCCTTCCCGCTCAAGGGGGCGGACTTACACGGAAGAGTTCCTTGTGGTGGGGAGAAGAGGATGTTGGAGAAGAGGTTTGGGTGTTGGTGGGGCAGAGCCTGTCCTGGTGTGTATTTGGTACTGATGTACTCCCAATCCCATCACATAAGGTTCTGTCTTGTATTATCTGTAGAGAACTGATGTCGTCTTTATCCAGTACACATCAATCCTGAGAAGTTAAGATTCTGCCTATTTTATTCATTTCCATAAAATGGCCACCAAAATCCTCAGCACCAGGCCGTGATGCTCTTAATCCGGCCCTGATCAACTCAGCCAACTTAAATCCAGCTTGTACTCAGTGTGCTCCAGCCTTGTGCAGTATTATTTGGCTAAACTTGTTTTAAATGGTTTGTAGACTGTTTACTGTTTAATTTAGTATTGATAGAATGTCCACGACTTTTTTCATTATCGCCAAATTAACCCTGTATCAATATGCATTATGAAAAAATGAGTGCGGCCCCCACACACATACATTTCTGATGAAGTGGCCCATTGCAGAAAATACTTGGATGCCCCCTGCTCTAGCAGTAGTTTGTACCATAATGTGAAATTTACTAGTACTGTCTGTTGTCTTTACATTTAATGAGCTTGCCACTAAAGAGATATACATATACACGGTGTATTCCGTTATAACATGCCTTATTGCATTATAAGAAAATCAGTAATATTTTTTTTAAAATCAGGAAAAATAGGGTTTCTGCGAGAATCTGCTGTATAATTGGTACTTTTCAGGAACGCTAGTCTGCCAAGAGGGAAGCTATAAGGCAATATTAGGTTTAGGGTTTAACTCGGCCTGATAATACTTTGAGGGTGTGGACCGCTGTGTCTGTGCACATCCTCAAGGGGAGAGCTTTTGTGCCACTGATTGGCTGCTTCAAGCTGCCAATCAATGGAGTGAAATGTCAGATCATACAGTAGCTGTTTTACTGCAACTCTGGATCTACATCTTCTCCCTAAGGTTAGCTTTTATTTTGCTTGGAAGGTTTAAGGAGTCCTTGTTGTTACAAAGTACTTTAAGATACATTGTTTTGCTTTTCTGGAGGCTGCATGGGGTGCTTGAGTGTCCCTTTAAAAGGCTTCTAATTTAAATATAAAAGGTAAATAGTTTGTGTTCCCAGTTTTTAGCTACAGGTGTCGTGGGGCACACATGCTTGTTTCATAAATCTGTTGGTCCAGCTGTACCGTTTACTTTCTTCTGCTTGTTTTCTGGGTTGTTTGGTTTATTTGCTGAGTAACAGTTTGTGTATTTACACATGTTCTTTACAAGTGTTACAAAACTAAGCATCCATGTACCCTCTGTGAACATTTGGCACTGAGCTCCAGTGGATGCATGAAAAGGTTAACCAAAGTATTAAACAAAATGCAACCCAGTTCATTATCATTAAATTATTCTCAGTTGTTTAGTCGTGGGTCTGGACCTCTTGGTGCTGAGGTAACCAGACATGAGTGTGTCAGGTTCTTAGCTCTGGTGTCCTGTACGTCTGGATCGGGTCCAAAGTATTGGCCGCCTCTGGGCTGCTTTAATAGAAGCTTGTTGCCCTGCTG
>VKOC01047855.1:0-10587 GCA_009364415.1 Spea multiplicata
TTTTTCAGTCCTGTTTGGCGTTTTTCTGCTTTTTTGGGCTCTGTGGCAGTTTTTCAAAATCGCAGCATGTTGACACTCTGGCGTTTTTTGCAAGGAAATCTTGGCGTTTTTCTCCAATAGAAGTCTATGGGAGAGAAAAAACGCCATGAAAAAGCCATGTGGGTTTTATGCCTTGGCGTTTTTTATGGCGTTTTTCCCTCAGTTACAATGCAGAGGATGGACCCAGTATCTGTGTGTCCTATGAGAAATAGGCTGGAACCAAACAGTTTCACACAAAACAAAGTTCATATTGAATTTTACACCATTTGGAACAAACAATCCATTACAAACAAACATACGCGACGCGTCAACTGGATCCTGCGTGCCAAAAGCAACAGCAAACAATTTGCACCATCATTTGGGGCACATCTTCTTAGAGGAGCAGACATTCGGAATAAAGCATGCCTTACAAACCACAGAAAAGAGAAAAAAGGGTCCGCCGGGGTGTTTAAGTAGAACTCTACCAAGTAAATGACATCAGGAGAGGGCAGATACTTGCTATTTACCCTAATCCCTTTTAGCTGGGTGAAACATCTAACTTGTAAAGGCTGGAAAAACTGCCTAAGGTCAAAAAAAGCAATTTCCACAGAAAGGCTAAAACGCCAGAAAAAACGCCAAAACGCAGGAAAATGCAGTGGCAGTTTTCTTGGCTTTTTTCCTGGCGTTTTTCATCAAGAAAAAAACGCAGGACAAAAACCCAAGTGGAAACCTAGCCTATCACTGACAGAAACTGAAGTATGAGAAGTATGCCACAGATCAGTGACAGAAACCATTTCATAAGTACTGTTCAGTCAAGAGCTTTTCTCTAAATATCTTTAAATTCAAATGATAGGAGTAGGACCAGCTTTTCAAAAGAAAAAAAATCCCTTAATTCCCGTTATTATCTTTTATTTATATAGCGCCAACAGTTTACGCAGCGGTTAATACAATATATATATATATTCAAGGGGTATGACAAAACGAGAATTGACAGACTAGCCAACCGATACATTTGGTGAGCTCGCAAGCTTACAGTCTTGAGGGAATTGGGTGACAAACATAAGGCACAGAGAAAAGGTGAGAGGTAGTCTGGTGGTTGTATCGGTGACAAGGAGGTTCTAGCAGCTAAGATGGTGCGGCTTCTATGAAGAAGTGGGTTTTGAGATGTTTCTTGAATGTTGGGAGGGAGGGTGAATGTTGAAGGTTTGGTGGAAGTAGATTCCAGAGATGTGGGGCAGCCCGAGTGAAATCTTGTAGACGGGAAAAAGAAGAGGTTATAAGCAAGGAGGATAGCCTTAGTCCATGGGAAGAACGCAAGGGTCGAGTAGGAGAGTATTTGCTTATGAGGGCTGAAATGTATGGAGGAGCAGTGTTATGGCGGGCCTTAAATGTTAGTACCAGGATTTTAAATTTAATTCTAAATCCAGTGGAGGATTTCACAGAGTGGGCAAGCAGAAGAGGAGCGGCGTGCAAGGACGATAAGCCTAGCAGCAGCAATTAGGATAGACTAGAGAGGAGAGACAGTGGAATGCCAACCAGAAGAGAGTTGCAGTAGTCAAGATGGGAAATGATAAGTGAATGAACCAGAGTTTTTGTGGATTCTTGGGTGTGGAATGGGCAGATGCAAGAGATGATTTTTAGGTGCAGGCGGCAGGATCTGGCGAGGGACTGAATGTGAGGAATGAAGAAGAGGTTTGAGTCAATGATGACCCCAAGGCATCGGGCTGGTTAGTAAGATAGATAGTTGTGTTGTTAGTGGTGACAGAGAAATCAGGTAGTGGAGTGGAGATGGAAGGAGGGAAGACAATGCGTTCAGTTTTAGAAAGATTAAGTTTCAGGTAGCGTTGTGACATCCATGAAGAAATAGCAGGCAAGCAATTGGTAATACGGGACATGAGAGATGGAGAGAGATTAGGAGAAGACTTGGTGTATCACCTGCATATAGATGATACTGGAGGCCAAATGAGTTGCCAAGTGCCAAGAGATGAAGTACAAAGAGAGAACAGCAGAGGGCCAAAGACTGAACCTTGGGGGACACCAACCGAAAGTGGGAAGGGTGATGATGTCTTGCCAGAGAAGCTGACAGAGAAGGAATGGTTATACAGATATGAGATCCAGGAGAGAGCTGTATCTCGAATACCTGTAGAAGCAAGTGAGTCAAGAAGAAGGTGTGATCAACAGTATCAAAAGCAGCAGAGTGATCGAAGAGTTGTTAGAGCAGTTCCGGTGGAGTAAAGGGGTTTGAAACCAGACTGTAGAGGGTCAAGGAGGGAATTGGATGAGAGGAAGTTAGTAAGGCGATTGTACACAATCCATTCAAGCAACTTAGAGGTAAAAGGAAGCAGAGAGATAGGGCGGTAGTTAGTCAGACCTGGGATCTGAGGAAGGATTTTTTAGAATGGGTGTGATTAGCGCATGCTTGAAGGCTGTTAGTACAGTTCCAGATGATAGCGAAAGATTAAATAAGGAGGTGAGGTGTGATGGGATGAGGTTGAGGGGACAGGTTGTTGGGTGAGATGAAGAAAAAAGAGTGGCTATCTCTTCTTCAGTTGAAGGGGGAAAGGCGGTTAGTATGGGATGAGTGGAGAGAGTGGTGGTGGGTGGTGTAAGAGGGGGTTGTAAAGAAGAGAGGTATTGTCTAATAGTTCCGATCTTATCTTTGAAGTGGGTAGCAAGATCTTGGGCAGTGAGAGAGGTTTGTGGTGTGGGTATGGAGGGACATTTTAAAAAGAAACAATCCGAACTAAAAAAGTGGAATATTCCTCATTCAGTGTAAATGCAGTTGAGATCAGTATTGGTAAAACAGCTAAAATGCCATTATATAAACAAAAAAACAAACACTAAAGTCATAAAAAAGGGTCCCTAGCTATTGGGTGATAATATCGAAATCAGTCATTGTTATAGGAGTACTCCTTGGATACTTTGAAACTAGTATATGTAAAATGGCTAGTTTGCAAGAATGTATCCATTATACACGTTCCATATTAATATCAACTGCATTTACACTGAATGGGGAGGGAAACGGGTTTCTATGTTAGATATTTCATGATTTCACTTTGAGTTTTTATGATATGATATTTCGATTTACTTTAACTAAAAGTGAAGTTTTATTAAAGTTTTATTAATTTCTTCCTCCCTTTGGTTTCAGTTAGCTGTAGCTTTTGAGATGTAATTACTTCTAGTAGACCCAGCGGCTTAGGCTTCGTTACCCTCAGTCTTTAGTCTCATCTTAGATTCCAGATAGCTTCATTCCTATGCAACGCATGTCTAAATTCCTCGATGTATTCACCTCTATCACTTCTGCTAGGAGGCCTTCCACTTATCCACTACCTTCTCAGTAAAGTAAAACCTTTGTGATTTCTTTTTGATTTAACTGCAATATCTAAAGCCAAGTCTTTTTTTTTCTTCCAGGAGGATCTCATTTGCTTTGGTCATTTATGTTGCAGAGTTAAAGGGGAACTGTTTCCATCACAGCTTTTAGCATAACTAAATGCATTAAATAAAACTTTCTATAGCCTGTGCGATTTGTTTTCCAAGTAAAAGTAAAAACATCGTGGAAGCTAAGAGCTGTGTCCCAAAGGGAGAGACTCAACATCAACCCAGCTTCCTGTCCTAAAGGTATCTCTCTCTTTTAAACTCTCACCTGGACCAATCAGTGACCATTGGGATGATTTAAGATAATGGGTGAAATAATTGTGCAGATTTTGAAAAAAAGGGTAAGACCCTTTGCCCATGCGCTGGCGTATTTGCCTTTGTCACCAGCAGCACTATACCCACGATCATCGTTACTGCAGTCCTCAGTGTTAATGGGCCGATTTGGGAGATTGGTGATCTCCCTTTTAATGTCCCCTATGGAGTCTGATCTTCCAACACGGCTTGCTGTTACACGGCAGAGGGGCTGCTTCTCCCTTGGATCTGCTGTCCTAGGCCAAAATACGCCATGGTAATTTTGTGTCTACATCACTTATGTTATAATTGTTTTGTAGCTTTAAATACTAAGTGGATATTTATATCTCTAAACACATTAAAGGAAATTATTAATCTTACACTAGGTGGAGCTTAAAGCTAAGATCCAATTATAGCGCTCGAGTCTGAAATCATTTTAAATCCCGCTTTTGAGGCACATTCATTAGACGTCACAAAAGGTTTGAGGACACGAGCTTCCAGCCTCAGATGTACGTCAGAAATATATAGTGGCGTGAGTCAAATACTTAAATAAATGCTAAAAACATAAACTAAGGGGTTCTATATATAAAAGGAACTGCAACACAAGTGAAGTGTTACGTTGGGACAATTATTCCAGCTATGTGGCTACTACTTTTCATTGCCCACTTTTAACAGACAATATACATAACCTGCTATTGAACGTGTAATAGCTGGACTAATTCCGAATGATGTTTAGTTTTGGAGCGACCAGTTTACCGACTAATTATTGAAACTGGTGTTTGTCTAAGGGATGATAAGCAGGTGTCCTCTTATCCAAGGACACTTTATATTTTCCTAGTGTCCCCAATGAAAGCGATTGTGATTAAAGTGGTGCAGCCTACCAGGAGAACAGCACCATCCACCTTTTAACATATCCACATATATCATTCAGCTAATTCAAGGGAAACCAGCTAGGCACACAGAGTATAATAAAATATATGCCTCCATTACAGAGCAAACATGGTCATCCAACCAACGAGAAACGTTTCACGAGTTCCAATTCCAAATAATCTCTGCCACAACGAAGATGGCCGACGCGCATGCTCAATAAAACAATCAGCTTCCTTTTTTTTCTTAACTTTATTAAACTTGGGCACAATAACCAGAATTCAATTCTTATGTATCAATATGTTTATACTACATTGACAAAGGCACTTTTTTATATTGTTATTAACAACAACAAAAAGAAAAAAACGGAAGGTGCGTTAAGCAGATTTTACACAACGTCGTCCGTGCGGTAGTTGCGTATTGACGTCATCGCGCGTCTTGGAGCGCTTCGCAGTGTGAGGGAGATGGCGGCCGACACTGAGGCCTGGAGCGGTGGGCTCGTTTGAAACAGGGTGAACGTTTCGACTCTTCGGACTGGTGGTCACAGATTAGGGATAACGTGACCGGTCTATCCGGTCTGTGAGAGACGCCGCTGGTTTTGTTAAGTTTCGCGGCAGCCGGAGGTGAGAAGGCCTGCGTAATGCCCAAGAAATGCGCTTATTGCCTTTCTCTCAACTTGTATATTACGCCCTTATTGTTATATGTAATGACCATTTATATCATTTTTCCAGCCTGAAAGTGTATTTTCTACTCGTCGGTGTAAATGAGGGGGTTTTCAGCGTATCCTCGTCATTTGGTAGCACTAGTTCTATTGCAAAGCGTGTGCGGTGTAAATACTCCGATATATTTGAGGCAACAAGCTGTAATACGTACAATTAATACGTCGTAGAGCTGTAAAGGCAACTTAAAAGGCTTTGGGATCGGTTTGGGGAGAAAAAGGACATTTTACATTCACTGCTCTGGGGCCCAGTGTAATGTTGGTAGAATCCCCTGCTGGACATCTTTAAAGGAACTCCGAATATTTTCTAACTTTATTTCTGGTATTAATCTTAGAACTAAGGTTTCAAATATATATTTTCTTCTTTAAAAAAAAGTTCAAGTTTTTCCTTGATGTTTGAATATTATCCATGTGCATATGTTCTGTGTACTGACTAAAAGACGGCCACTGCCTAATGAAATTAAATGGAGAAATTGACTTCATTAGCATAGCTGTAAAGAACCGGCCCCGTGTGTCGTTTGAGCCGGGAAAGTCACTCAAAAAAACAGGAACCGGCTAAAAAAACGGCAGCCTGGAAATGAAGCATGTTTATTGGAACAAAATGATAGCGAGCGTTAGTGCTGTGTTATGCTCACAGAGAATATGTCAGTGGGACTCCGGCTTTAATCAACATGCTCTTTTAATTGCATGTTCATTGCGTTATATTACTTTACAAGTTATATTGATGATGGGGGGGGGGGGCAACATGTCTTCATTTGTTTTCACATCATTTTAACAAAGTGCTTCTCTGTAAGATTTCTACACTGGGGATGTTTTTCTGAATTTACACTTAAAGTGAATTTTACTTTCCCAAACTGGTGTACTAAACCCGTGTATATAGTAGAGCTACAAATCCAGTGTGAAGGGACCAGGAGAGGTGGGAAAGTTAAGCGCTAAATAACTAGTCCACAAGATAAAGGTTTGGATGCTGAAGTACATGAGTTGTCCGAGTGCAGTCTGTAGTACTTACGTCACGTGATGTCATGAGTGCAGTCTGTAGTACTTACGTCACGTGATGTCATGAGTGCAGTGTGTAGTACTTACGTCACGTGATGCGCAGCATGAATGTTTCCGAACAAAGCCTACGGCCTTAAGATTTTGTTTTTTTCAAATATACTTTGCGTAACCAGAAGGGGACATTGGTCGTTATTATTCTGTGCATCACAGCTGGTTTAATTCTTGTTTTACTGAGTATGATTAAACTGGCTGCCCTCCTTCACCATCTATGACTAGTAGTAGTTTGAAGGAATGTTGAAAGCTTCCTCTATTGTTATATAAACATACACCATTTCCTCAATCATGTTTTTATTTTCATATATTTAAGGTTTCTCTTCTAAGGTGATGCTCCACTATCATGTCTCCTTTATATAAAATATATACTGTATATCATAATCAAAAAACGTCCCATTTTAAAGATAGTTATCTCACAAAATATATAATAAAATGATCAATACATTAAATGTATCAATTTAATAAAGCATTAATACATTAGTGAAAACATTTATTCATTTAATGATACATCAATACAGTAAATTATTAATAAATCAAAACACACACACAACACGCACACAAACACACTGACTCTAGCATCATGCATACACACTAACACACTACCTCGTCTTGCTTCATCAGACCTTTTTACGCTGCCTGTATGCTGCATGCCAATGCCTCCCCTACCACCTTGGGGGTCGCATAATGTGCGTGTCTTCCTCCGTGCCACCTGTAGCCAAGCGGAGGAGGGCAATCCAGGCCTAGTACATCAGTACCAGGCCTACCTCTCGGGCGCCAGGAAGTGAGATAGATATATATATATATATTGATTGCTAATAGGAGGGAGGGGAGTCAGTAATTGCTGCTTTATACACCATCAGTTGAACTTTATTGCTCATCCAAAGGCACACAGTACTAGGGAAGATTAGACGATGTTAGAGATGTTTGCGCTGCTGACACTTATAAGCCCAGTGCCTGTAGTGAGCAACATGTGTAGGTAGCTGTTTTACGTCTTCCCCTGTAATTTGTGTGGATGAACATTAAAGTTGACTATCTGTGTGCTGCGTGATGACACAGCTGTTGTCCTTGGTTCCTGTTAGCAGGTAGTTTGTATTGTGGCAGAACAGTTATTGGAGGTCATGAACAACTGCGAAGTGCTTGCCTCCTCTGCTGCTTAATATACTTACGATGTATCTAGCTTGGTGTCACACATTTACATGAGGTGCCGGATATTTAACCCAGGGATTGGGTGTATCAGTACAATGTTTAGATTTTATGAGATGGACTGCAAGCTGTAATCCTCTAGCAGAGGGGCGTCCAAAGTGAGGCTCTTCGTCCCTTCCCGCTCAAGGGGGCGGACTTACACGGAAGAGTTCCTTGTGGTGGGGAGAAGAGGATGTTGGAGAAGAGGTTTGGGTGTTGGTGGGGCAGAGCCTGTCCTGGTGTGTATTTGGTACTGATGTACTCCCAATCCCATCACATAAGGTTCTGTCTTGTATTATCTGTAGAGAACTGATGTCGTCTTTATCCAGTACACATCAATCCTGAGAAGTTAAGATTCTGCCTATTTTATTCATTTCCATAAAATGGCCACCAAAATCCTCAGCACCAGGCCGTGATGCTCTTAATCCGGCCCTGATCAACTCAGCCAACTTAAATCCAGCTTGTACTCAGTGTGCTCCAGCCTTGTGCAGTATTATTTGGCTAAACTTGTTTTAAATGGTTTGTAGACTGTTTACTGTTTAATTTAGTATTGATAGAATGTCCACGACTTTTTTCATTATCGCCAAATTAACCCTGTATCAATATGCATTATGAAAAAATGAGTGCGGCCCCCACACACATACATTTCTGATGAAGTGGCCCATTGCAGAAAATACTTGGATGCCCCCTGCTCTAGCAGTAGTTTGTACCATAATGTGAAATTTACTAGTACTGTCTGTTGTCTTTACATTTAATGAGCTTGCCACTAAAGAGATATACATATACACGGTGTATTCCGTTATAACATGCCTTATTGCATTATAAGAAAATCAGTAATATTTTTTTTAAAATCAGGAAAAATAGGGTTTCTGCGAGAATCTGCTGTATAATTGGTACTTTTCAGGAACGCTAGTCTGCCAAGAGGGAAGCTATAAGGCAATATTAGGTTTAGGGTTTAACTCGGCCTGATAATACTTTGAGGGTGTGGACCGCTGTGTCTGTGCACATCCTCAAGGGGAGAGCTTTTGTGCCACTGATTGGCTGCTTCAAGCTGCCAATCAATGGAGTGAAATGTCAGATCATACAGTAGCTGTTTTACTGCAACTCTGGATCTACATCTTCTCCCTAAGGTTAGCTTTTATTTTGCTTGGAAGGTTTAAGGAGTCCTTGTTGTTACAAAGTACTTTAAGATACATTGTTTTGCTTTTCTGGAGGCTGCATGGGGTGCTTGAGTGTCCCTTTAAAAGGCTTCTAATTTAAATATAAAAGGTAAATAGTTTGTGTTCCCAGTTTTTAGCTACAGGTGTCGTGGGGCACACATGCTTGTTTCATAAATCTGTTGGTCCAGCTGTACCGTTTACTTTCTTCTGCTTGTTTTCTGGGTTGTTTGGTTTATTTGCTGAGTAACAGTTTGTGTATTTACACATGTTCTTTACAAGTGTTACAAAACTAAGCATCCATGTACCCTCTGTGAACATTTGGCACTGAGCTCCAGTGGATGCATGAAAAGGTTAACCAAAGTATTAAACAAAATGCAACCCAGTTCATTATCATTAAATTATTCTCAGTTGTTTAGTCGTGGGTCTGGACCTCTTGGTGCTGAGGTAACCAGACATGAGTGTGTCAGGTTCTTAGCTCTGGTGTCCTGTACGTCTGGATCGGGTCCAAAGTATTGGCCGCCTCTGGGCTGCTTTAATAGAAGCTTGTTGCCCTGCTGAGCCAAATCACTTTCTTTCTAGGAGCTCATATTTTGTATATAAAAGCATTGCAGTGTCCTACAGCCCCAATGACCTTAATGTATAGATAAAACATCAGACTAATTGTGTAATTAGAAAATACACAATTGTACAAAACCATGCTGCTACCTAAAATGGCAGAAATGGGGGAGGGGTGCCAGAGAGGGTATCTTGCCTGGGGTGTTGTTTGGTCTAGAATTGCCCTCTTTCAAGCAGTAAATAGTCGTTGGAGGCCGCCACCATTGTGTTTATAGCCAATTTCGAACGGAGTGAAAGCATCCAGTTTGACAGCCTAACACAGTGGCACATTGTCACCAAAACATTGGGATGTGTTTGTGTAAATAGAAAACCCCTATATCAATTGTGAGTGCGTTAGACAAACCACTGAACAAGCATATAGTAAAAATGGGAACAGATTGGTGCTTTAGGATTTAGGGAAAGCTATACTTTTAGTAAAGAAGTTGTTTAAACATTTAGGAAAATGACATTTAACAAAGTTCTCAATTAACACAGTTAAACCTTGCCATTGACTTCACCTATGAACCTTGGGTTCCTCATTGACGGGTTGCTGTCAGTTTAAGGATACTGTTGAAAGGTTACTGGCCATGCTGTGTGTCCGAGGGGATATAAAGACCAAAGTTCTATATTCTACAAAAGTAATAAAGTGTAATCCACATGCATAGATTACATAAAATGTACAAGATCCACGTGTACTTCAAGAACAGAAAAGGTGATGTCCTAAAGTGGCCCAGTCAAAGTCCTGATCTTGATCCCACTTGGAATCTGTGGTGCTATTTAGCAATTGAGCTCCTTAAATGATGTCTGTCCAACCTGGAGCCAATGTGCAAAGAATTGACCAGAAGCCTTGCTGCTTCCTCAGACCATTGCTTGTGAATACCTATTTGGGCACAATTTTTTGTTTTGATTTCATGTTGATTACCTTTCACAGTGGGCTGTACCTTTAAAGCATTGTTCGTAATTTGAAAGGGACCCTCCAATCATTATGTCCATTAGGTTGTATGATAGCACGAGTGCCCCCCTTAAAATCATTTTTCCCCTTTGGCAAATTCATTGAAGGATTTATCTTAATCTCTCCAATGCATCCATACTATATCCCTGCCTCCCCCACCCAGCTCATTGGCTCGCAGTAGATACATTCATACATTTCAGTAGGGCTGCAACTAACGATTATTTTAATAATCGATTAGTTGGCCGATTATTTTTTCGCTTAATCGGATAAAAAAAAATGCAATTTTTTTAAATTTAAAATAATGTAATAAAAAACGTACAATTTACACTTTCATCTCTTTATTGCATTGGCCTCTCTCTGTTCACCTTCTTATTTTACTG
>VKOC01047856.1:0-12982 GCA_009364415.1 Spea multiplicata
GCAGCATATCTATTCTACGTTTTTTTTAACTAAGAAAAATTTTTCCTTAGAAAAGCACCTAACTTTTAGGGTGCGGCCTATATTCCGATGCGGCCTATATCTGAGCCAATACGGTATATATATTTTTTATTTTATCACATTCACGTGAAGGTGGTCCTTTTCTTGTTTTATTATACAAAGAATGCATTAAAGAAATTAATTTAATTACAGATCTCACTATAATCCTTTTTGGCTAGCTTGGATGCATTTAGAAATATGAAGGAACATCACATTTACTATCCAAAATATGTCACATAATGAATATTCTTGAGAACGCTACAGTTCATTCTCACCCACAATTATGTCTTATGTGACAGAAAAAATGAAATATATATCTATGGGGAATTTTTTTGTTATGTGTCCATTCAAAAGACAACCTGTTTGCATAACTGTCATTGTGGTGAATGGTCCCTAGCAAACCACTTTGATATAGATATTATCCAATAAACACCAACACTGTTTTGAAGAGTACCTGAAACTGGTGAATGATTTTTAGATTTAACACAACCCCAAAAGGATATGTATGTAGTTAAAGCTCCCATGTGTGGCGTGAACACAAGACATTTCTCCCATCATAAGTTTGCATCACTGCCAAACAACATCCGAATATGTGTTCAACAACATCTCCCAAGTACAAATAGATAATACATAATGTGATGTATATTGCACTCACAAGCACACTGTTTTTTCAGGTTCTTCAATAAAATTGACATACTTTTATTTCGCTGTATCCGCTTACATTGTAATATGCAGTAAAACAAATCTGGTTTATCTCATGCCAAGTAATAAAAAAGCAAGTCCGTATTATTACCTTATCTTTTGGAAAGTCTGGGGGTTATTTTCAAATCCTCACTGTGGAGTAACTTGTTGCTTGCTAACGTGTTAGATGGGCTTCTTCTCACTTCGTCAGATATTTTATAGATGCATTAGCTGGGCTGGTAGAGGTTCTTCTTTTGTTGATTCCTGATGTAAATCCAGGAACCTGCTTGGATAATATAATCAGGAATTATTGGTTGGTCTGGTGCTTTAATTTTGGCTCATTCCTCGAACATTTTTAGTTTATTTATTTTGTGTTTATTGAGATGACTGTAACGGGTTTAGCAAAAGAGTGGTAGATACTCTCGAATATCACCCAGGTTATCCTCCTTATGTCTCCGGTTTGTCAGAGAGCAAGAGCCGCTGTAGCTACCTTGGAATACGCCCTCTGTCCCCAATCAGCAGACACAACTACTATCGATTAGGGATGGCAAGTTAAAAACATTTTTTTAGGGTCAACACACATATTTTTATACAACTCGGGATCAAGATAAGAACGTTGATGAAACCAGGGAAGAATAGAGTACATGACGAGGTAAGACCTAGGACACACGAAAAACGTCACCTAGTATGATGAGTCTTGATTCCAGCTGCAAAATTCAGATGGCAGGGTCAGACTTTGGTGTATATTACAACATGAAAGCATGGATCCATCCTGCCTTGTATCAGCGGTTCAAGCTTTTGGTGGTGGTGGGTAATGCTGTGGGGGACACTTTCTTGGCACACTTTGGGCCCCTTAGTGCCAATTTAGCATCATTTAAACGCGTCAGCCTACCTGGGTATTATTGCTGACCATGTCCATCCCTTTAGTGTATCCATCTTCTGATGGCTACTTCCAGCAGGATTTTTGAACATGACAATGAGTTCAATGGCCTCCACAGTCACCAGATCTCATTCCAATAAAGCACCTTTGGCATGTGCTGGAACGGGAGATTCACATCATGGATCTGCACCAACTGCGTGATGCCATCATGTCCATATGGACCAAAATCTCTGAGGAATGTGTCCAGCACCTTATAGAAAGTATGCCACAAAGAATGAAGGCAGTTTTGAAGGCAAAAGGGGGTCCACCCGGTACTAGCAAGGTGTATCTAATAAAGTGGCTAGTGGGTGTATTCTTTCAATCAGTCCAGATACTGGGGATCTGTTGGAAGTATGCAATCGCAGATTGGGACATGTCTGCAAAATCAATTAAAACTATCTGAAATTGTATTTCTGTCAGTGTGCGATTGTGTTAAAATGTTTTTCAATGTTGTATCTATAAATTACTCAGGCTATAATATTTTGTGCAAAGGAAGTGAACATTTTCAACCAATCTTATCATATTCCTCATTGACCTGTGGGTTGGAAAATAGGACAGGTTATAGATAGCAACAAAGCAGATTTAAGAATTATCAGTTTGTAATTTTGCTTCTACAGTCTTTCTTTACTTCCACCACTCTTGCTCAATTATGCCAACAATTTCCTGTAAAATTCTCAAAAAAGTCAAATCAACTTCTAGTGTACTGCAGTTGCAACAATGAATGGGGGGTACCAAAACTGTAAGTTTTTTCATGTGCTATACATTTAACTATTTACATTTTTGTAGGTAAAGTTATGGCTTTCAAAAGTCTGTGTATTGTTATTATAGTGTTGAATATACCGGTAATTTTCTCAAGAGTTTGAAAATCTTCTTTTACTTCAGAGGTTTGCATAGCAATGAACTGTACTTGTGGTATCTGAAGAATCAGTTCATAGTGCATCTAGCTGATAAGTCTAGGGATCTGGTTAACGCAAATAACACTGCCACCTGTGATGATCCGCTATCTGGGACATCATTTGTATGCAGTCTTAGGGAGAGTACTCCCTAATATAGATATGGGTTAATAGTGTGTGGAGATCCAACCATTTAATACATAATACATATAGATGGAGAATACATGTGGGGATTCAGTTCTTGTGGTAATCCTGTCCACTTATACTGCTCCCTTTTCCAAATGAATTCTAGTAGCCATTGGCATTTTGGGTTGATGGGCGCAGAGAAAATTACAGTTTTTCAAATGTATAACTGTGAAACTGTGGGAAGCCTATCAGTATAGTCTGGGGTTGGGAACTGTCACGGAAGCCCCCATGCCATGGTGTCCTGGAGGGGCCTGAGGACGAGCCTCTTTCCTACAGTCTATGGGCCCTGGCCTTGGAAGTGGTTCTGTTTTTGGGGAGGCGGATACAGGGGGTCCATTAGGACTACTCCTTCCCCCTGGTACGGAGTGCCACGTTTCCCCAAGTACCAGAGACTCTAAAGACACAGATTTGGGGTTCCTGCATTTTGGGAAGGGCTTATGTGTGGTGTTACTCTCCATCAGGTCAGGACTTACAGGACAGTGAGTATGTGTACCTGTATCTGATATCCAGCAGGTGGGCACCAGAATCCCCTGCTGTAGAAACCTGTCTATATTGTGTTGAACTGCCTGGGCTTCTTGGCTCAAAGGGTATTGTGGAAGGCATTGAATCTGTCCTCTGTAAGATAGATGGACGCCTGTTAATTTTTCACAATGTCTTGTTCTAGCAAATTGGTTGTATCAAAAATAATAAACTCCTAAAACCACTTGATAATTATAATCAATGGGATTAGGTGTATATGGCCAGCTGTACGCCTCTTATGGTTGACCAGGAGGGGGTATAAATGGGGTACTAGTCCCAGGTTGGGCCAATCTCTATTTTTTATCTTTTCCTAGATCATTTGAGGGCTATTGGGGGTTAGGTTGTGGCCTGAGACAAGGGATCTCCACTGGAGCTGAAGGTATAGGGTTAAGGCCACACCATATACCCGACTGCTGCATTCTTGGTAATACTTCATTATCCTCATAATGTATATTTTGACAGAATTCGGCTACGAACGCAGTATAGCGCGTCTGTGGGTTTTCCATAGTTAACCATTTATGCAAACATTCCATCTGTCTTGCATCCTCCCCATCACAAGAAACAAGCATTTGCAAGGCATTTAAGCAAGACACGGTAATCAGGTTTCCACAATACATCAAACATTCAGGACAATTAAACACATAGGGCGTTTGGGATCGCATTTCTACAATCTCATAATCAACTTTTTGTAACATCAAATATTCTACTACCTATTTCATTATATCAAGTTCCTCCTGAGTACAGGGACCTATGCATTTTATAGGGTCATTGGCCTCTATTTGTTTTAATATATCTTTATTGATTTTCAAGAGAAAAGGAAAGGGTCTAGAAAAGGAGCGAGGGAAGGAGTAAGGGAAGGGAATACAAAAATCAAACGGGAGGGGGCTGAAACACAAAAGAAACAAAACAAAAGTCCCCATCACAGCAAGTCTTTTTTACTTATCTTCTCTACAAAGCACATTATTTCTATGCTATACTACTGACCACAATACCAGGGCACAACATGCAATCATAACCCCTTTTGGCGATACCAGGGCACCTGATCACAACCCATTCATTTATTTTCTTTATTCACAACAATTTTCCAAAAAAAAAATACACATATAACCAATAAGGGAGTAAGTAAAGCGATCTAGAGAGAGAAATACAGCATCATCCCAACAGCACAGAAAGTCGATTACAAATAGTAATACCCTGGGACGATTCATCATGCAAACACGTGGTCTCTGGACACATAAACATTTTAAAGACATACAGACTTTCTGAAGGGGGTTGGTAAACATATAACCATATCTGACATATTACTGTTGATACAGCATTCTAAGACTTCACTTTAACACCCCCTTGTCTGAAATTGATATTAACATCATTCTTTAACATCAAATGCATCAGTTTGCTTATAAATTTAGCCTTTTTGACTATTTCCTTACTGTTGTTAATAATTTTCAATAATAAATTGTTGATTCATTTTGTACAATTACTTAATACAAAGAATATTAGTTTTACGTTAACTTCTATAATAGGCAGTCAGACTTTGATGGCACTAGATTTAAAAAATACCTAAAGATACAAAGGGGAATCTACAAACTCTATTGGAAAGAGACATCCACTATCAATTTACTTCATTATTTGAGTTTTGGCCTGTCTACAGTTATTATTGGTCAAGAGAAATAAGGCATATATATATGTGGCCTATGATTAGAACCGCATATATCAGTGCAGTCATTGTAAAGTGTGAACATTTATTAATCTCACAAAATGTACTGCCATAGGACACATTAATAAAGGACAGCGTGGAGATAAATGGCACTTAAGAAGGAGTCATATTGTATTTAGACACTACAATCACCTATGGACATTAATGAAGGCTCCATCTGTACCCCTTTCCTGTGAGTGTAGGACCTGTATGTGTATGTGTATTACAATTAGAATCACATTACACTACATGGTGCAAATAATGAATTTAATTTATTAAAAAAATTGAAAGCAATCAAATATTGCCAGAATGACCAGATGTTAAAATTCCAAGTGGAAAAACTGAATTGCGTATGTCCCAAATGTGGCAGTTTCTTATGCTTGGCCCAATGCATTCTTACCTGAAATATAATTTGTGTGAAAAATACAAACAAAAACCCACTACCACAAATTGGCAAAGGCTAGTGGTAGAATTTGTGTATGAAAAGGGTTAAAATACCAGCATTTGAAATACCCTGGGGTAAAGTGCATTGACCAGCTTCAAAGATGTCCCAAATAGGACATGGAGGCAGAATGACCAGATTTAGAAAAAAATGGTTTTGAAATAGCAAAATACTACAAAAAATGCTGTCTATGGTAATCTTGTTCTGAAAAAAAACCCCCAATATATAGCTTGTGTCGGTACACTAAATGGAAGAAAATTACAGCTTAAAATGAGCACGGCAAAGGTGTTAAAACGGCCTTGGTTACAAAGAGTACAGAAAGCAACAAATGAAGCCTTGGATTCCAAAACTAAACATAGCACCTTAAATTAGGTCTTTATTTACAATCTAACATCCTATTGGCTTTTTACGGCGGTTGCTGTAGCGGCGGCAATTGCTTTGCAAACACTAGTTTGGTGATATGTTTTGTTTAGCATGTACACACAATGTACCAACTCACAAACATTAATATTTTGTTGGACAAAAATAATATCAATAACAATTACTATAATTTAATATAAGACCCCAGTATCATATATTGTTGCAAATTTTTTAGATTGCTTAAATTTTTTTCTGTTCTATTGTTTGGTTAACCCCTTTGTGACCAATTGTGCATCGCTGTTGCTGACCACTCAGTATACATAAGATCCCATAAGATAATATGCATTTCCGTGCACATGATTTCTTCTACAACCAATCACATACATGGATATAGTCAGATGACAGGGGCAAAGCTAGTGATTGCAAGCTGGGGAGAGACAGAGTATAAGCAATGTTTCCCCCTGTCTCAAGCTCCAAATTCTTTAATTGTTTGTTTATATTGTGTAGTTAGTGTGGTAGGTAATTTGTTAGATATGGTTAGTGTTAGTGTCAGGGCAAGGTAACAAATACATTGTTGGTATTTTTCCAATTTTTACTAACTGTGTATCATTTATAAACCTGTAAAACTGAATAAATGTGTTTTTTAAAACGTGGGAAGGAAAGAAAGGCAGTCTATCACACTACAGTATGACATTCAAAGGCGGACTGAGACCATTCAGGGCTACAGGCAACATAAAGTCATGGGCCCCCTGTGGTCATGCCCCTCCCTTAGCCACACTATATTTTGACCACACCTCTTCTTGGTATAGTCCCTCCCTTGTGGTTACACCCCTCACCTATATTTTTCAGTATTTGTAGAAATAAAAAAAGATAACTTTTAAGCAGTGTAAACCAATTTTAATAACAAATATAATTAATATTAAATAATATCGACAGCAATTGAAAAATACAAGTAATTCTAATCATAAATATATAAATACAGAAAATAAATCAATAAATTAGCAAAACATAACTGCCATCACTAAATACTGAGACAAACACTGACGGTGGTACTGCATAACTGCGATCACTATATACTGCACCAGATGTCAACAGTTTGTACAGCATAACTGCCATCACTATATACTGTGTAAGACATTGATGGTGGTACAGCATAAATACCATCACTATATATTGAGCCAGACATTGACGGTGGCACAGCATAACTGTAACCACTATATACTGTGCCAGACATTGACGGTGGTACAGCATAACTGCCAGCATTATATACAGTGACAAACACTAACAGTGGTAACACAATCAGTACCTAGCTCAGTATATAGTGATAGGAGTTAAGGTGCACTGTACACCTTAATTCACATAATTTTATGCTGAGCCAGGTACTTATTATGTAGTACCATCAGAAGGCCATCACACGGATGCTTCATGCTTTCTTCCTCCACCTTTTCTCATTCTGTCTTAGCTTATTTTGCCTCCTCCTCCCACATTCATGCTCACACACACTTACACATAGACATTCACCCTTACACGCACTTATACAGGGACATTCATGCTGACACGCTCTTATACAGAGACATTTATGCTGATGCACTTATACAGAGACATTCATGTTCACACACATTAATGCTCACATGCATTCAAACATACATATTTTCTCTTGTGTAGCTTTAGGTCCGTATCGGGTTCAACACGAGGTCATGTGACGTAACGTGACCTCGATACGTTCCTCTCACCCCATGCTGGTTCAAAATTGTTTAGAAATGGTGCTTTCAGTCCAGGTTGGAGGGGCCCTTTTTGAACAATTTCGAAGGGACACAGGGAAGCAGGAACCAGTGGTTGCAGGGGTAGAACGGCACCACTGTTTGGGCGGGTTAGGGGGAGATCTACACCTCAATATGTGTTCAGCTGTTTGTTGGAGGCTAAAAAGGCCACATTTGGGAGGTGCTGCCATATTTGAAAGGCATACAGCCTTTCAATATGTTTAAGATGGTCGTTCCTGTTACATGCTTTCTGCTCTGATAGCTAAACAAAATACAAAAATAATGACATTGCATTTCCTTTTATTTGCTCAATTAGTGGCTTGTACTCTTTGTAGTCTTTTAAAATTCAACTGTTTGCCAATTATTATTTACTTCAGCTAATGAGTTGCACTTTTTAAATCAGAATAATTAGAGATATAATGAATGAATAACAGGTGTTTCTCCAAGTACATTGATTAATAGTGATTGGACCTTTGAGATTTATTAGTTGCATGCAATTCAAAAGGGAATTAATTTAACTGAATTACAACAAAGTGTAAGTAATTTAATAAGTTGTTTAATACGATGTGGCCTCTGATGCCTCACTCAATTCTGCTCAAGAGAGCTAGGATATTAAAACCCACAGTAGGCCAATCTTGTTAAAGCAATGTTCCTTCCTGTAGTCAACATATTGGTAAGGTCTCAGTATTACAGTTTTATGGAATGCTTCTGTGTTTGCACTTAGGAGAGTTAACATGGGAGCTGTGAAGGGTTTGGCTGCCCCTGTATAATGTACAGTTACATAGTTACATAGTTCATAAGGTTGAAAAAAGACCTAAGTCCATCAAGTTCAACCCTTCTACCTAACCTTTCTATTCTTGATCCAAAAGAAGGCAAAAAACCCCCAATTAAGCTACCTCGAATTCTGCCATCAGGGGAAAAAATTCCTTCCTGACCCCAAGAGGCAATCGGATTTCTCCTTGGATCAAGAAGCTCTAAAATATTAATATTATTCTATTTGTATCCCTGTATATCGTGCCTTTCTAAGAAAATATCGAGGCCCCTTTTGAAGGTATCTAATGTATTGGATAACACTACCTCCCTCGGAAGTGAATTCCATACCTTAATTGTCCTCACTGTGAAGAATCCCTTCCTTTGTCGTCTATGAAATCTGCGCTCTTCCAGTCTCAGAGGGTGACCTCTTGTTCTTTGTATATTTCTGTTAATGAACAGGTCACTGAAGAGCTCTTTATATTGGCCCTGCATGTATTTATATAATGTTATCATATCCCCTCTGAGACGCCGTTTCTCCAGTGTATATAATTTTAACTTTTTTAGCCTCTCTTCATAACTGGTATCTCCCAAACCCCTTATTAATTTCGTAGCCCTCCTTTGCACTTTTTCTATTTCCATAATGTCTTTTTTAAGGACCGGTGCCCAGAATTGTACCGCATATTCAAGGTGAGGTCTTACCAATGACCTGTACAGAGGCAAGATGATATCCTCCTCCCTTGAATCAATACCTCTTTTTATGCATGCTAAAACCTTATTGGCCCTCGCAGCTGCTTGCTGGCATTGCGCACTGTTGTCAAGTCTGTTGTCAACCGTTATTCCTAAATCCTTCTCATTGGTAGTTTCGCCCAAGGATATTCCATTTAAAGAATAGGTTGCATTTTTATTATTTTTACCATAATGCATAACATTGCATTTCTCTATATTGAACCTCATCTGCCACTTGCACGCCCAGTCCCCAACTCTGTCTAGATCTTCCTGCAATGAAAAAACATCAAGATTAGTCTGAATTACCCGGCCTAATTTTGTGTCATCAGCAAAAACTGTGACATGGCTCTTAATGCAGCTTGGGAGATCATTTATAAATAAATTAAAAAGAAGAGGACCGAGGACAGACCCCTGAGGCACGCCACTTAATACCTGCGTATAGGCTGAGAAACATCCATTCACAACAACCCTCTGCATTCTATCTTTTAGCCAATTTCTGATCCACATACAGACATTTGCCCCTAAGCCTATTTCTGTTCATTTATAGAGTAGCCTTTTATGCGGAACCGTATAAAAACGCCTTAGCAAAGTCCAGATAAATCACATCTACAGCCAACCCCAGGTCTATATTTTTACTAACTTCTTCATAGAATGTTAATAGGTTGGTTTGACAAGACCGGTCTTTCACAAATCCATGTTGACTTCTACTAATTGGATTATGGATCAAGATATGATCTTGAATGTATACCTTTAGCAACCCTTCAAATAATTTCCCCGCTACCGATGTTAAGCTTACTGGCCTGTAATTGCCCGGTTGAGATTTTGATCCCTTTTTAAATATGGGCACAACATCTGCCTTGCGCCAATCTAATGGAACTACGCCCGAGCTGAAAGAATCCCTAAAGATTAGCAATAGTGGCTGGGCCAGAATTAGGCTTAGTTCCTTCAGTACCCTTGGGTGTATACCATCCGGTCCAGGGGCCTTGTCTACCTTAACAGTATTTAATTGCTTGAGCACTTTTTCTTGTGTCAGCCAATCCCATGTTTGTTGCAACGGTTTCTTAAAATTAGCCAGCAGGGGCTCCGTCATCGGTTCTTCCTTGGTATAAACAGAAGAAAAAAAAGCATTTAAAATGTCGGCTTTCTCTCTGTCCTCACTAACCAAATTTCCAGTTTCAGATAATAATGTACCGACATTCTCTACCTTTAACTTTTTCCCATTCACATACTTGAAAAATTTCTTGGGATTGGTTTTACTTTCCTTGGCAATAAGTTTCTCATTTTCTAGTTTAGCCATTTTAATCTCCTTTTTGCAGGCTTTGTTGGCATCTTTGTATGCCATAAATGATACTACCGACCCCTCGCTTTTATAATGCTTAAATGGCAATTGTTTATTCCTTATCTCCTGTTTTACTTTCCAGGTAAGCCACATTGGTTTTGATTTGTTTCTTTTGTATTTGTTTCCCATATTGGGATGTGTAACTTTGCAATATGTGCTTAAAGGTATTCCATTTGTCCTCTGTGTTTAACCCAGAGAACAATCCATCCCAGTCTATACATTCCATGGTGGACCTTAGCCTGTCAAAGTTTGCCCTTCTGAAATTAAGAGTTTTGGTAGAGAAGTTACCCATTTGCTTTTTGGAATTAATCTCAAATGAAACCATGTTATGGTCACTATTCCCCAAGTGTTCTCTTACTATAATGTTTGAGATAAGTTCCTCATTGTTAGTTATTACCAGATCTAGACAGGCATCCATTCTGGTTGGGGTCTCTACTAATTGGGACATAAATTGGTCATTAAGCAGGTTCAGAAACTTGTTGCCCTTAGTGGAACAAGTTCCACTATTCCAATCTATATCTGGGTAATTAAAATCTCCCATGATCAAAACTTCATTTCTATATGCAGCCTTTTCAATTTGAAATAGCAGCTGATCTTCCCCCTCATTGCTAATGTTGGGTGGCTTGTAGCATACACCCACAAGTAGTGTGTGACTTTTTTTACTATCTAGGTTAATCTCTACCCACAGCGTCTCCACATTACTACTGTCATCATGCACATCTTCCTTAATACTGGGCTTAAGTTTAGGGTTTGCATATAAACAAATCCCTCCCCCTTTTCTATTTGCTCTGTCCCTTCTAAAAAGTGAATATCCTTGTAAGTTTACTGACCAGTCATATGTATCATCCCACCACGTTTCCGTGATACCGATCAAGTCATATTGTTCATTACTTACCAATACTTCCAGCTCACCCATTTTGTTTGCCAAGCTTCTCGCATTTGCTAAAAGACATTTAAGGTTACTACCCATTTCTGATGTAACAGTTGACAAATAATTCTTGACAGCAGGTTTTGTACTATGCAACACCATATTGTCTGTGCTAACCCCACCAGTGCTCTCCCCCCCTTTTCCCATAGCTAGACCCCCTTCTGAGTCTACTCTAGCTAGCACTTCTTTTCTATATTTATCCTCCCCCCCAGAACCTAGTTTAAAAGATCCGCAATTCCCCTAGCCATCCTCTCCCCTAGCACTGCAGCCCCCTCCTCATTGAGGTGCAGTCCATCCCTGCTGTAGAGTCTGTAGCCGACTGCAAAGTCTGCCCAGTTCTCCAAAAACCCAAATCCCTCTTTCTTACACCATGCTCTTAGCCACGCATTGATCTCCCTAAGCTCCCGCTGTCTCCCTGAAGTAGCGCGTGGTACTGGTAATATTCCAGAGAACATTACCTTGGAGGTCCTTTGCCTAAGTTTCTGACCTAGTGCCCTAAACTCATTTTTAAGGACCCCCCACCTGCCCCTAACTGTCGTTAGTACCAACATGTACTACGACCGCTGGGTCATCTCCAGCCCCTCCCAACAATCTGTCTACCCGGTCCACAATATGTCGAACCCGAGCACCCGGGAGACAGCATACTGTTCGGCATTCGGGGTCCTGGCGACAGATTACCCTATCAACCTTCCTTATAATTGAATCCCCTACCACCAGCACCTGTCTAGCCTTCCTAGCCTTCTGGCTCCCCACTATGCTGGAGAGGCTACTCTCCTGGCTGCTAGGAGAGTCAGCCTGCCCCAGAAATGCTTCCTCTGAGCTGGTCTCCCCAGCATCTTCGCACAAACTGGCAAACATGTTGGGGTGATCTAGCCCAGAACAAACCTCCCTAGCTCTCCGGCCCCTGCTGCCCCTTGCACAACTAACCCAGCTCTCTGCCCTCGAGACCTTTTCTTCCCCATCTCCACCCCCCTCAGCACTGGCCCCAGCCAATGCCTGCTCTGTAAGCAGCAAGCTCCTCTCCATGTTGTCTATGTCCCTCAGTGTTGCCAGTTGCCTCTTTAGATCTATCACAGTACATTCCAAAGAAGCAACCTGCTCACACTTGCAACAGCGGTATGGCCCCTGGGGAGCTCGCTCCAAGAACCCATACATTTTGCAAGACATGCACTGAGTGGCATTATCCAACATGCCAACTAATGTAAGATATATAAATATATATGGAATAACAAGGATGTATACTTTCCCCTCCTTTTTGCTTTTTAACTCCTTCTTTGCTTGTAACTCCTCACTTAGAGATGTCACTTAGGAGATTCGCCACAGCTCAGGATTCGCTTGTGTGTCCAAGCTAAATGCAACTGCAAAAAGCCAAGCAGAACTCACAGAGAAGGTTACTTAATTAGCAACACACCTGAAATAGCCCTTAACCCCTTTTTTTTTTGTTTTTCTTTTTTCAACAAAACTTTACACTGAACACTCCACAAACAAACACAGTGCTCCCCTTGCAATAGTAATGAATATACTCTCCTTCTTTGCTTGTAACTCCTCACTTAGAGATGTCACTTAGGAGATTCGCCCCAGCTCAGGATTCGCTTGTGTGTCCAAGCTAAATGCAACTGCAAAAAGCCAAGCAGAACTCACAGAGAAGGTTACTTAATTAGCAACACACCTGAAAAAGCCCTTAACCCCTTTTTTTTTTGTTTTTCTTTTTTCAACAAAACTT
>VKOC01047859.1:0-13228 GCA_009364415.1 Spea multiplicata
GGGAAACAGGCATATGGTCGTCTACATTTGAACCTAGACAAAACGGCAGCTCCACTGCAGGACCTAACACCCCGTAGAAGGCCCCGGTTGGAGTCCGAGCTTCAAAGGACAAATTTATCTCACAAGACCTTTTGGCACCACATGCCTGTACAATCAAATTAACCCCTCTCATACTGAGATTGGCCATACCATCTCTACCAGGTAGCAAGTCCATGTATGCACTACACAAGTTGGTGTGACACCTCCCCCAAATAAGATGGTGGCCCAGAGATTAAGCCACAAGCTTATCTCTGCGCCTACCTACTCTTTCCCTGGGTAACAGTTTCCGGCTAAGATAAAGTATTTCTTTGGGAAAACCCACCCTGCAGAAGGTACTTTTCAAAGCATCGGCTACGTTGTCTGCTCTGCTACAGGATAAGGCCATGGTCTCAGGGTACCCAGGGGCATAGTCCATCCCCTTAGTAACAGATTGGTTCTCCATGTGGCTCGGTAGAGCTACAAGCCCCAACATATCTACTTGATGGGTAGCTGGAGTGTCTTGCCCTGGCTTCCCAAACCATGAAGGCCCTACGTAAGGGATAACAGAATGGTCACCAGTTTCACCCTCTCCCTTGTGTCCTGACTTTGTAGTCCCACAGAATATGGACACAGGTGCACAAAAGCCCTCTCTCTGTCCCCTATTCTGCTGCCAGGTTACCACACCTATGGTTGAAACATCTGTCACTCCACCTATTCCACTCCAAGGAGGCATACATACAGGACCCTGGGAACTAGCTAATCCTGACACAGAGGAAAACTCACTCACCCTCTGCCCTTCTTCACAGGGTGGCCCCCTCACATTTGCACACAGCACCTCAAACATCCCTGGTTCTGGCACAGAGCCACTCTGCCCTCCCTCCCAGTGATGCAAAACCTCCACGTTCTCAAACGGCACCCCAAACATTCTGGGATCTGGCACAGACGGACATTCACTCGTTCTCTGCCCTTCTTCACAGTCGGGTGGTCGTCTCACACTTTCACAAAACACCTCAGACATTCCTGGTTCTGGCACAGATTCAATCTGCCCTCCCTCCCAGTGATGTGAACCCTCCACATTCTCATACGGCGCCTCAGACACCCCTGGTTCTGGCACAGATTCCCTCTTGCCCTCCCTCCCAGTGCATGCAAAAGCCTCACATTCTCACATGCAACCTTCAGACACCCCTGGTTCTGGCAAGATTCGCTCTGGCCCTCCCTCCCAGTGAGCGAAACCTCCACAATTCTCACACAGCATCTCAGACACCCCTGGTTCTGGCACAGATTCAATCTGCCCTCCCTCCCAGTGATGCAAAACCTCTACCTTCTCACACGGCACCTCAGACATTCTGGGTTCTAGCGCAGACAGACACGCACAACCTTTCTGCCCACTCTCCCCATGAGGCTGCCCTGGTACATTTTTATACACTGCCCTTTCTATGGTAGGGCCCCTAGAAGACCTGGATAAATCACAAGTATCATTCCCCGGCATATATTTTGACAACAGCCTACCCAAATCAGTACCCAGTAACACATTAGTAGGAATGTTATCTGCTACCCCCACATCTCTTACACCCTTCCCTGCTCCCCAATCCAAAAATACTCGTGCCATTGGCACTGCATGACGTAGTCCCCCAATTCCCTGAACTGTTAAGGTCTTGCCAGGAATAAAGTCCTCCGAGCTCACTAGCTCTGGACGCACAAGGGTCACCTCTGCCCCCGTGTCTCTGAGCCCCACAGTTACCTTGTTTCCCACAGTGACAGGTTGCATATTCAAATTGGGGGTGTTCTCAGCGCTGGAGACGAACAACACCGAAGATGGTGATTCTGAGGGGTGACCCGCTCCTGTGGATGGCGTAGGATTTCTTTTCTCCGGGCAAGTAGTGCTAATGTGCCCCACTTTATTACAAATAAAACACCTGCGGCTATCCCCATACGTAGAAATCGCACTAGCTCCCCCTCTCCCTGAGGTAGAAACTGACGCAGAAGATGGTACAGTAGACTGGGTGATGGGAAGCCGAGGTGTAGTGGTCTTCCAGCTGGATGCTCCCGTAGCAAAACCTCTGCTCCGGTCCGATTGTGCTCGGTTGGCAGTGTGGAAATCCGCCAGTTCACCTGCTTCCAATGCTGTTTTGGGCTCCCGGTCCAGCAGCCATTCTTGTACATTGGCTGGGCACAGCTGCAAAAACTGTTCCTTGATGATCAGATCTTCCAAGCTTTCTAAGGTTGTAATCTCCAGCCCTCTAATCCACTGCCGGAATGCCGTCAGGTGTCCCACAACTGCAGTATAGCTCTCGGTGGAACGCTTTTGCAAAGTCCGGAATTTCTTTCGGTACACCTCAGGGGTGAGGTTGTACCGTCTCTGCAGTACAGCCTTAATTGCCTCATAGTCCTGGTCAGATTCTGTTGGTAGCTCTGCAAATGCTTCCAGCGCAGGACCTCGGAGACCAGGGGTGAGGTACTTTGCCCACTGGTCCTTTGGTAATTGGTACTGCCTGCAAACCTTTTCAAAACTGCGCAGAAAAACATCCAGATCCCCATCTTTGTCCAAAGTGGGAAAATTCTCTGCACGTGGTTTGGGTGCAGAAGAGTCTCTCGAAACCACACTGATAGGTGAGGCACTTAACCTCTCCAACTCTGCCAGTTTTAGTTCATGCTCTCTTGCCGCCTGGCGCTCTGCAGCTTCCTGATATTTAAGGATAAGCTGCAGTCTGAGGTTTGCATCTGCTGAGTCCACGTATTTGAAAACAGTTTGTAGATAAGAGTCCAAGGGATCTCCAGATCTTGGCACGTCACCGACATCAGATGCAGGTATCTCCCGTGTGACCATGCCTCCCTCAGAAGTGTTTGCGGCATCACTTTGCGCTGCTTGTTGCATATCATAGTCCACAAGCGCTTGAATAAGTTCATCCTTTGATTTTCCCCGGATGGGAATACATTGTTCACGGCAACGTTGCTCCAGAGCGCTCTTGGACTGTGTTTGGTATTCCATTTATCACACCGGCCCAAACAAATGATAGCAAAAGAAAAGAAAACAAAGAGGGGGGGGACTGTTGAGGTGTAAATATACTAAGTATGCACTGAGTTCAGCCTTTGGAAATTGAGAAACAATTTATTTTTAGTGCCTGGATTAGCAAATCCAGCAACACTGAAATCTGGTACCAAAAAAGATGGAAAAAATCTTTTTAACTATCCCACCGCTATGCCACCAATTTGTCACGAACGCACTCTACTCCAAGCGTGCGCGTGACGTGGTTCTGGTGGTAAAAGGGTTAAAATTCACTATCTGTCTGTCCTAGACCGGAGATAGTGGTAAAAATACAAAAATCCACCCTTAAAACCACCCGCAATTAACTATAATGATATACCAAATATCAAAATAACGCTGCCACCACCAAGACAATTTAGAAATGGGGTGTCTTGGTACCCCAACCGAATCAGACTATAAAAAACCCACACAATATATTTTAACAAAATAATTACGTGTTTTAAAATTACAAGTACAATGGTCTAATCAGGTAACGTGAGTCTTTACCAGTCAAAGGCAGAACTTAATAAAGGAATATTTATTATGAATAAAAAAATCACAGTGCATACAAAAAAGATAACAAATTTACACCAACAGATAAAAATAAAAAGGAGAAAATCACAGAAAACCTAACTACTCACTTAGATGGTCAAGTAACCGTTTTTCTGTCCGTAGGGCTCCGGCAAGGAAAGATGGCGACTTACTCAAAATTAGATCTTGGCCCCTAGTAAGCACAATGACCCCTCTTCTCTCGTTAATTTTATACACTTTCCCAGTTCATCTCGAGTTTCCAAGCTGGCCCAGAGGTGGTATAAGCGGAGGGAAGGTGTACCATAAGTGACCTCCCCCTTGTGTGGTGGAAACATATCAGTCCAAATAACTTATATTCATTTTATCGTCCTTCCTGTGCTCGCCACAGCCATAATTCATACATTTATGAATTTCCTGTAAATTGTGAAGTCCATAGATATGTCACACTAGCTACTTATGACTAAACATCATAGACTTCACAATTCCTTCCAAACTAGTTAAGTGGCGCTGCCATGTTTGTACTCTTTTTGTAGGCTGCGCTTCCCCCGTTCTAGGTATGCACACAAGGAGGTATGATAATGAATATATGAGTTATTATTGATATGTGTTGGATATGACCTGGATATGAGATGGTTTTCCTGACTGCTAGTGGTCACTTAGCATATCAAAGAATCCAGTATCTATGAGGGGGAAACAGGCATATGGTCGTCTACATTTGAACCTAGACAAAACGGCAGCTCCACTGCAACACCCCGTAGAAGGCCCCGGTTGGAGTCCGAGCTTCAAAGGACAAATTTATCTCACAAGACCTTTTGGCACCACATGCCTGTACAATCAAATTAACCCCTCTCATACTGAGATTGGCCATACCATCTCTACCAGGTAGCAAGTCCATGTATGCACTACACAAGTTGGTGTGACAGTCGTCTATGCCTTGTGCTAGCACCCAGATAGCGTTTATTGTCCTGATTCCTGTGTTTGACCTCGGCTTGCCTGACTACGTTGTTCTCCTGTATCCTGACCTCGGCTTGTTTATCGTTTATCCTGATCTCCGTAATCCTGACCTCGGCTACGTATACCGGCTATCCTGTTCTCTGGAATCCTGACCTCGGCTTGTCTGAACTGTTCTGTCTTGGAGTCCTCGGTGTCTCCAAACTACTTGTATGTGACAGATAGTTAATTTTCTTAAAAATGTTTGCGCATCCATAAAAAGGTCGAAGCCACTTGGGCCTTTATTTGGAGCAAATTTGAGACCTTTGGAGAGTAATTTGAGTTCCATGGGATTGAGAGCTATACTTGAGATATTTATAATGTCATCATTAGTGTCTATTTTAGATTTAGTTCCCTGTCCTCTGGATCCTCGAATGTTTTCTTTCTTTTTACAGGTGACTGAGCAAACAGCTAAATCTGTTCTGTGTTTCCCTTGTTGGGATATTCCACCTCGGTTCTCTTCCAGAGTCCTCTTTTAGGGATCGCTCCCTGTCTAAAAAAGATTGCCTAGAGTTTTCCTTTGTATCATATTTAATCGGAGCATCTCGGCTCCTGTTGTCACGGACTGGGTCCAAGCTGATGACTGATAGGACCCAGCACGCCCGATGTAGTATGCAGGAGTCACAATGCAGTAGTGGAGTCTGGGGCAGGGCCTGGTTGCAGGGTGACCACACTCGCCCAGGCGTTGAACACCTAGGTTAGTGCAGCCAAACACCAGCGCCCTGATATGGCAGCAGATGTAGTCCAGAACAAAACGAATCCTGCAGCACTCTGGAGCAGGCATGAAGAATATCCCATGGATCACGAGCAGGATGCTGCAGGCTGGGAGAATGAAGGCTAAGCAAAGGGTTAATGTAGCAGACACATAACAAGCAAGGGAAAGGGAGACCAGGCAAGAAACATGATATGAGATATACACGAGAAGTGGCTAGAAACATGAATAGCGTAAAGTATAAACAGGCACAAGACAAGGAATAAACATAACCTGACAAGACATACATGGTACAGGGCACAACAAAGGACAGGGAAGAAGGCAAGGAACACAGGGGAAGGAGTGAGGAGCCGGAACCCTCGGACGCTTCTTCCTTTAAGCAAGGATAGGAAATCTTAACTGGGACATGGGCAGAGGAGAGAGGAACCGGAATCCTCAGATGATTCAAGGAAGAAGGGCAAAGGTACATAAAAGACAGACAAACATGAATACAGAAATTAGCCTAGGACTACAAGATAACTATTGGAGATTTCGTCACATGATATGGCCATAGTATGCTTAGCCCACCACTACGCCAAAGTACTCCAAAGACGGTGGGTCCTAACGCTAATCCCTGCTGACAAAGATACAAAACAAACCACACATGTAAACCAAACACATAGCACTGAGACATACCTTAGACTGCAGACTGCAACAAACAGAACACACAGGTGGGGCACACCTAATAAAGGAAGCAGAGCTGAAGCAAAGAGCCGGAGCAGAAGCAAGGAATGGAAAATAGAGCAAAGCAAAAGGAAATCCAGGAACGGATCAAAGCAAAGCAGAGAAACTAAAGCAGGACAGATATGCAGCTCCGCAGCCTGGGCAGAACGTGACACCTGTATGGTATTTTATGTATTTGTTCTCTATCTCTGTTAGATAGATCCTGAGATCTATCCTCTCTCATATAGTGTTCTTTCCTATTTTCCCTTGGGGTGTATGTCTCTTTAAAATTGTTGGGGTGATTGGTTCTCATTGTTTTTTCTTTTTGATTGTAAGTCCTAAAGTCTCCTCTCGGTCTGGAGTCCTGATTAAAGTTATTTTTATGTTTATGCATATTGTAATTTTTAGTGTTATAGTTTTTAGTATTATAATTTTTGACATGATAATTTTTAATAGGTATTTTGTTTATCCCTTTTTGGTAATCCTCTTTTTCTTTTTAATCTCTATAATTGATTCTTCTGTTTTTTGGATTTTGGTTCTTAAGATATCATTTCTCTTATTAATCTCTGATATTTCTACATTTTGATGAATGTTATCTTCAACCTGCCTTATTTCAGTTTCAATGTTTCTTAGATTTTCCTGTTGGACCTCTACTAGCAGTATCATGAGGTCTGTGGAACATCTTTCTAAAATAATGTTCCATTTTTTCCATAAATGATTTATCATCCTGTCCAAATGCTGGGTATTTATTTATTCTTAAACCTCTAGGAATTAATTTATTTTTAATATAGTGCTCTAGAAAAGTGATCTCCCACCATTTTTTAAGTTCTTTTTCAGCTAATCTCTCAAGCTGAATGAATATGTTGGTAGGGGAATTAGTGTCTGTATTTTCGTGTGTAAATATATTAGTCAATTTTTGTGATCTTTGTTCTAAGGAACTAGTGTATTGGTTCCTAGAATAGGCCATAAGTGCTCGTAAATAAGGTTTAAAGAGGAAAAAAATTAATATATGAATAAATAACACCGTGAAATAAAAAACAAAAATACGTGCTACTTAGGTGAAGTGTGATAAATAAAAAATATATATGTGATAATACTTCCCTGAATCTGGACCGCAGCTGCCCAAACAACACTCTTCCTCAAAGTGTGAGAATACAAGCAAACCAAAAATGTATGGGGCGCAGGTACATATATATGGGAAAAAAACAAAAACAACACAATATAGTGTAGATTGTATATTCAGTAAAAATGGCTAAGTGATATATTGCACTCACAAGTGAAAGAGGCAAATCCAACCCATCAACATGGACTGTAAAAAGACTTTAATATTCTTCAATGGTAATCTAAAAAACAAACTTAAACTAGTGCAGTATCTTTAGGTAAAAAAATATGTACCGATAGAAATGCACTCACAGTTTTTATCATGCACAAAGTGCATATACAGGCATTTGGTTAAAGTCCAATTGAATTTAAGGGGTCTTTAATTGTAATTAATACATCGTCCGCATATTGTTTTATTTTCTGAAGATCACCCTCTCCACAGCCGACTATGTCCGGACAGGCTCTAATATCTCTCGCCAGAGGTTCTAGTGAGAGAATATAGAGCAGAGGGGAGAGGGGGCAACCCTGCCTTGTTCCATTTGTAAGGGGAAACCAATTAGAATTTATGCCCGAACCAAATACTCTGCCCTTGGGATTGCTATACAGGGCCATAACGGCCTGGTGGAATTTCCCTTGTATTCCAAAGACATTCAGAGTTTCAGCCATATATTTCCAGCTGACCCTGTCGAACGCCTTCTCAGCATCTAGTGACAGGGTCAGCTGGGGAACTGCTTTTTGTAAATTTTGTTCAAACTGGCCCAAAAGAGCCCTTATGTGATTTGTCGCTGACCTACCTTTTATAAAACCGACCTGATCACTATGTATCAGCTGTGGCAGTACAGGGTTAAGTCTCTGGGCCAGAACTCCTGCATATATTTTTATATCTGTATTTAATAAAGAAATGGGTCTGTAGCTGGTTATATTCTCTGGGTCTTTACCTTCCTTTAATATAGGAATGTTTCCTCGCAAAAGTTCTTCTGGTAGAGACCCTTTATCCATGATCTCATTAAATACATGAACTAGTTGTGGGGCAAGATCTTCTATGAAAACCTTATAGAATGTGGAATCAAAGCCATCTGGTCCAGGGGATTTCCTCTCCTTAAGTCTACGAATTTCTCTTTGTACTTCTTCTAGGGAAATTTTTTCATTTAATCTATCTATAGACTGGTTAGAAAGTTTTATAAACGTTCTTTCCAGAAAATACTGCTTTATGTCTTTTTCAGTGGCTTTAGTAGGTAAATTATATAAATCTTCATAGAAATGATTGAAGGCCTGTCCTATGTCTTTAGGAGCTAACAAAATTTTATCTTTATATACGATTTTAGAGATAATCTTATCTTCGCTTCTCTTATTAAGTTGATTAGATAACATTTTATCAGCTCTATTCCCTTTATAATATCTTTTGGAGTTCAGAGTCATTAAAGCTTTATTAGTATTTTCTAGAAGTTGAAGATTTATTTTATCTTTTATTTCTTTGATCAGAATTGTATTTCGTTGGATTGTGTTTGTTAAGCTTAGTTATTTGAGAAAGATTTATATATAAATCAGACAATTTAGCTTCTATCTTTTTTTTTGCGTTAGCGCCTAATTTAATAAAATGGCCCCTGATAACGGTCTTATAGGCGCACCATAAGTTTAAGGGGGATATGCCCTCATTATCATTTTCAGTGAAGAAGAATTTTGTTGTCTTCTTTATATGCTCGATGTCTGTCTCTTTTTTCATCAAGTTAGTATTTCATCTCCATTCAGTTCTACATCTCCCTACATTCTCATCAATATTCATTGAGAGCAGATTATGGTCTGACCAAGTTGTTTCATGTATATTTATGTCTTTCACCTTAGAAATCAAATTGCTATCCCCCACTATTAGGTCAATACGCGAGTACGCACAGTGTGTTTTTGAAAAACAAGTATAGTCTTTATCCGTCGGGTGGAAAGTTCACCAAATATCATATAGTGCATGCCTTTTTAGTAATGATTGAAATCTATGGGCCTGTGATGTTAGGCCTCGTTCTTTTGTGGAACCCTTAGAAGATAATTTATCTAATTGAAGGTCTAACACGCAGTTAAAATCGCCCATCCATACTAAAAGGCCTTGTTTTATTTTTAATACTTTATCTAATAACTTAGTCAGATATTTGAATGGTGAGTGGTTAGGTGCATACACATTGACTAATGTAAAAAGCGTGTTATTAATGGTTACTATAGCTATTATAAATCTGCCCTCAGGGTCAGTTTCTACATATTTAAGATTCAGATTTAAACCCTTAGAGAAAAGAATAGCCACACCTCTCTTTTTATTTGCTTTTAAAGATGCCGTGTCTAAAAGCCGCCAGTGTGTTTCCTGCAAGAAACAAATGTTTAATCTTTCTTGCCATAATCTTTGTAGCACTATAGCCTTTTTTTTTTTCGAGTTAAGACCTTGAGTATTTATCGTACCAAATTTTATCATGTCTATTTCTTCGCAGAATTAATACCCCACTTAAATGCCAAACTGAAAATATTTAGTAATACAGAAGAAAAGGATCCACATAGAAAAACATTTAACATGTGTTACTTACCTGCCCCCGGCTCCCACGTTGCCGCCACGGAGGAGAGGGAGACCCCCCTCCAATACGCGGCCACCGGAGCCGGCACGGAGGAGAGGGAGACCCCCTCCAATACACGGCCACCGGAGCCGGCACGGAGGAGAGGGAGACCCCCCTCCAATACGCGGCCACCGGAGCCGTCACGGAGGAGAGGGAGACCCCCCTCCAACACGCGGCCACCGGAGCCGGCACGGAGGAGAGGGAGACCTCCCTCCAACGCTCGGACACCGGAGCCGCCACGGAGGAGAGGGAGACCCCCCTCCAACGCACGGACACCGGAGCCGCCACGGAGGAGAGGGAGACCTCCCTCCAATACAGCGCCGCCTCCGCCGTCATCCTCAGGACTGCCGCGCAGGAGAGGCAGAACTCCTGGAACGCGGCGTCCGGTTTCGGCACTCGCGCGCCCTCTGGTGGTCAACTCCCAAACTGCAGGTTTATATGAGGGGAGATTGCGCCACACTCATCATGGTGGTGATTCCCGGACATTGGAAGTGACGTCATGAGGTTTGGCGGGAGATTTGAACTTCCTCTGCGGTTCCTATTTAAACCTCTTCAGTTCTGTCTGACCTTGCCTTCTGTTGGTTGTCTATGCCTTGTGCTAGTGCCCAGATAGCGTTTCCTGATTCTGTATTCCCGTGTATGATCCTGGCTTGTCTGACTTCGTTGATTTCCTGATTCCTGACCTCGGCTCCGTTTACGTTTATCCTGTTTTCCTGAATCCTGACCTCGGCTCTGTTATACGACTATCCTGCTCTCTGGAATCCTGACCTCGGCTTGTTATACCTGTTCTGTCCTGGAGTCCTACCTGACCACGGTGTCTCCTAACTACTTGTACGTGACAGAAACAGAAGGCCATCATGAGACCCGCTTCGGTAGGATCTCAGGGTTCCTGTGAGGCTCGTCTGGACGAGATGGACCATCGTCTGGATCAGTTTGCCCAGGCACTCCAGACTCTCCTACAACGCACAGATCCCGGTCTACAAGTGCACGCTCCTCCAGCTGTAGCTCCTCCGCCGGTACCATCTCCAGCTCCGATGCCGGTGGTTCATGCTTCTATGAATCTTCCACCACCCCAGCGATATGGAGGAGATCCTGCTACTTGCCGTGGATTTCTCAACCAATGCGAGATTCATTTTGAACTGAACTCTTATGCCTTTGTTTCTGATCGGGCAAAGATTGGTTACATAATCTCGCTTCTCACGGACAGGGCCCTGGCATGGGCATCCCCTCTGTGGGAGAGGAGGACCCAGGCAGTTCACTCCTATTCCGAATTTGTGGCTGAACTACGTGCTGTATTCGATGTTCCAGGTAGGAGTTCCACTGCTTCATCCTCTCTCTTCAACATCCGTCAAGGAGAGCGTACCCTCATGGACTATGCTATTGAATGTCGTACGTTAATGGCTGAAGTGAACTGGACCAGCGAGGCCCTTATCGCTGCTTTTTTGAACGGACTATCTGAGACTTTGAAAGACGAGATTGCTGCTCGTGATCTTCCATCTGACCTAGACTCTGTAATCTCCTATGTGACCCAGATCGACCTTCGTCTTCGAGAACGGCAGGTGCAGCGAGACAATCTGAGAGCACGGGAGAGAGGTGTACGTTCCCTCCCGCGTCTGGCTCCTCAGTTCATACCACCACCCACGTCTCCTGTTTCCTGTGAGGAGCCTATGCAGCTGGGAATCACTCGTTTGTCTGAGAGTGAGAAAGCCAGGCGAAGAAAAGAGGGTCTCTGCCTATACTGCGGTCTGACTGGACATTGGGCCCGATCCTGTCCTAAGAAGTCGGGAAACGACCGCACCTAGAGTGGTTTAGAGGACCTGCTTTAGGTGTGCTGGGTCTGTCCTCTGATTCTAGCAGCACTCGGATGACCGTTCCAATTCGGATATCATGGCCGGGGGGATCCGTTTGTACTGAGGCTTTCTTGGATTCTGGAGCTGCAGAGAATTTCATTGACGCCCATTTTTGCGAACAGCAGTTTATTCCCACCACACCTAAAGACACGCCGGTGAGAATTGAGGCCATTGACGGCAGACCACTTCATCCGCCCCAGGTCACCCGAACTACCGTACCAGTGACACTCTCCGTAGGGATGATGCATAAGGAGAATCTACAGTTCCTGGTGATTTGCTCTCCCTCTACTCCTGTTGTTTTGGGGTTTCCTTGGTTACAAAGGCACAACCCTACCATCGATTGGGTGACTGGGGAGATCACGTCCTGGAGTCAAGCTTGCGGGAAGCACTGTGACTCACCCATTCGACTGGCCATGGTGTCTACTGGTTCAGAGATGGCCACTACGGTTCTTCCAAGTCAGTATCGGGAGTTTGCGGATGTATTTGATAAGAAGGAAGCGGAGAAGTTACCTCCTCATAGACCCTACGACTGCCCTATTGATCTCCTTCCGGGCACTATGCCACCCCGAGGTCGAGTCTACCCCTTGTCTGTTCCCGAGACCCAGGCCATGGAGACCTACATCGAGGAGAATCTGAGGCGGGGTTTCATCCGGCGGTCTACGTCCCCGGCTGGAGCGGGGTTTTTCTTCGTCAAGAAGAAGAACGGAGAACTAAGACCTTGCATCGACTACAGAGGCTTGAATAGGATTACAAGGCGGAACTCCTATCCTATTCCCCTCATCTCGGAACTTTTCGACAGATTACGTGGGGCTCAAATCTTTACCAAATTGGATCTCCGTGGGGCGTATAATCTGGTCCGTATTCGTGCCGGTCACGAGTGGAGGACAGCCTTCAACACCCGCTCGGGACATTATGAGTATCTGGTCATGCCGTTCGGTCTGTGCAATGCCCCGGCGGTGTTCCAGGAATTTATTAATGACTGTCTACGGGACTTTCTCCAGCAGTTCGTGGTCGTATACCTGGATGATATCTTGATTTACTCAGAGAATTTATCTATTCATCGCGAACAGGTCCGTCAAGTTCTGGGCCGTCTCCGACAGCATGGGCTATATGCCAAGTTGGAAAAGTGCGTTTTTGAGACCCGCAAGGTGACTTTCTTGGGGTACGTGATTACTCCTGAGGGTTTCGATATGGACCCATCAAAGGTGCTGGCGATCAAAGATTGGCCACGGCCTACGGGTCTCAAGGCTCTGCAACGTTTCCTCGGATTCGCGAATTACTACAGACGCTTCATCCGGAATTACTCGAGGATTGTCGCCCCTCTAACGGACTTGACAAAAAGAGGGGCCAATGTGTCTGAATGGTCCTCTGAAGCAGTGTCCGCGTTCACTCTTCTCAAAGAGAAGTTCACGACGGCTCCAGTATTACGGCATCCCAATCCACTTCTACCATTTGTCCTGGAGGTGGATGCCTCTGAATCTGGAGTGGGAGCGATACTCTCCCAACGAGCTTCGTACAGCGGACCGCTACACCCTTGCGGCTACTTCTCCAGACACTTCTCTACAGCCGAGAAGAATTACGATATAGGGAATAAAGAACTGTTGGCAGTTATCCTGGCCTTGGAGGAGTGGCGTCACTTGCTGGAGGGGGCCTCGGTACCGACCTTGATTCTGACCGACCACAAGAATCTCCAGTACATGGAGTCGGCTAA
>VKOC01047861.1:0-43573 GCA_009364415.1 Spea multiplicata
CAGGCAAGAATATACAAAATAGATTACATAATGGTATGCAGGTATACACAATGCACAGAAAGCAAAGTGGGCATCCTCTGACACCAAGGCGAATATATAATACGCCGAGTTGCAGAATGCAAGAGACATATGCCATCAAGAGTCAACAAACATCAAATGGTCATGGATGAGAGGAGCTCAGTGACCTAAGGAGAGCAGCATATAAACAGAACATAACGAAGGTAAGTAACAACGAAAACACCTGCAGGGAGAATGCCCCAAGTGTACCCTGGATCAGAGAAAGGAGTAGAAAAGTTAAAAGGAATAAGGCGTCAAATGGAAAAGGAAAAAAAAAAACCATGTCAGCAACCGCACGACTCAAAGATGGATTCACATAAAATGTGTCAGTGTATGCAACGGGACCAGGGGTACGAGCGCCTAACACTGAGTAGAGGGAGATGTAAGCGTCAGTTAAGATACAGTCAGACCGTCGGGGGCACCAAAGATAAGCCTGAAATCGGGGGACGCCACAAAGGAGTGCCACCAGAACCAGCGGAGGTCGTGTTGGTGCCCCTTGCCCCTAGCGGACCAAGTCAGTTCCTCCATTTGAGCAACGAACATAACTCTCTGGAGCCAGGCATGTAAAAATGGGGGATTAGAAGACTTCCAGAAGCATGGCACAACCGATTTTGCGGCAGTAAGTGAATTGTCAGAGATCGCTTATAAGCAGCGTGTGGAACGGGTTCAGGTGGAGGAGTATGGTTGCCGGGGTGAACTGTATGTCAGGTGCACAAACTAATTGAAGAACCTTCCAAACTGACTTCTAAAAGTCGTGAATTGTAGGGCATGACCACCAGAGGTGATAAAGTGTTCCCCCAGCAGCCCCGCACCGCCAGCAAGTGTCCGGGATAGAAAGAACAAACCTATGGAGGTCCGCGGGTACTTTGTACCAGCGTGTCAATATCTTTTATGAGCATTCCTGTAGCTTACTCGAGAGGGATCCCCAGTCCTGCGGTGAGGGAGACACGTCAAGGTCCCTCTCCCACAGGCTGAGGTAGAAAGGTTTAGTTGCAGATACAGAGTCCAGAAGTAGAGCATATAAAGTATCTATCGCGAGAGGGAACCAAGGGGAATGGAGCGGTGCTGCATCCAGCCCGGACGAAGTCCGGATTAGGGATAAGGGGTAGCAAGGGGCTGGCGTGGAAGACAACACTCCCCTCTTCATGATATACCTGCAGACCCTGAATGTCGAAAATACCATGGTGAGGCCACCCAAAAACACGCGGGACCCAGGGTCAGGAATCCACGGGAATATTTTAAGGGGCCATGTCAAGAGCCTTTCCTCTATCGTCAACCACTGCCTTGGGACCCCTATAGACCACTCCACGACCCTCCACAGGTGGGCAGCTCTCCAATAAAGTTCCAAATCCGGGACACCCATGCCCCCTTTAAGTTTATGGCGAATGAGATGAGAACGAGCCAGCCTCGGTGTCTTAGAGGACCATATGTAGGAAGAAAAAATCAGATTGCACTGTTTAAAAAAAAGTCTAGGGATGTAAATTGGCAGGGATTGAAACAAGTAGAGAAACCGCGGGAGGATGATCATTTTAAGAACAGCGTTTCTACCAAACCAAGAGATATGCGTGTAGGTCCACCTGCAGGGGGTCCGCCGAGACAGTGGCGAGAAGAGGGGAAAGGTTAAGAGCGAGCAGCTGCGAGGGGTCGGTAGAAATCTTAATGCCCAGGTAAGTTAAAGCCCCATCACAGACCTGGAATGGGAATTTATGGCTTAGTGTCTGTATTTCCGCAGACGGGATATTGTGACACAGAAGCTCCGACTTTTGAATGTTAACTTTGTAGTTCGAGAGGCGCCCAAATAAGGTGAGTTCGTTAAGTAAATGCTGTAGAGAATCTAGGGGGTTAGTGATAAAGCAAAGCATATCATCTGCGTAAAGAGCCACCTTGTGATGTGCGTTAGCTACCCAGATCCCTGTCACCAGGGGATTAGCCCGAATCGCGGCTGCCAACGGTTCAAGACCCAAGATAAACAGAAGCAGAGAAAGAGGACAGCCCTGCCTAGTGCCGCTCGACAGGGTGACCGGCCCCGACAGAAGTCTGTTGACTTTAATGAGGGCTTTCGGTTAGTGGTACATGGCCTTAATCCAAGTGAGGAACTGACCCAAGACCCAAGCGCTCCAACAATCGAAATAAATAGGGCCAGGCCACCTGTCAAACGCAAGATTCTGGGTCTTTCCCAGGTTTGAGGATCACAGATATATGCGCGGTATTAGTCTGGGGAGTGAAGTGGACCCCCGAAGTTAAGGCCTTTGACTAGTTGAGGGCCTAATAAGTGGAGAAATTTTTTATAGTATGCGATTGCGAGACCGTCCGGGCCTGGGCATTTGCCCAAACGGGTCGATTTAATCGCTTCAGTAAGTTCTTCCAATAAGATAGGGGAGTTTAAGGACTCAATTTCTGAAGCGGATAGTGGGCACGGGAGGAATTTATCAAAATCCATTGTGCCAGCATAGTCGGGGCATGTGTCCCGAACAGAGGGCAGGGCATACAAATTCTGGTAAAAAGTACGAAAACACTCTGCGATCTGCGGGGTGGAACATACGGGTTTACCCTTAGCATCCACCACCCGAGGAATGTAACTGAGCGCCCTCTGGGAGCGAAAAGCGCAAGCCAACAGCCTCCCCGGCTTATCTCCAAATACAAAAAATGTATGTTTGGTAAAGAGGAAATGGCATTTGAGTCGTTTATTCGTCATTTGCGCTAAAGAAGTTCGAAGAACCCCCAGTTGTGTCAGAATCGTCGGGTCTCTAGTAAGTTTATGAGAGAGTTCAAGGGCCGCAATCTTATCAATAAGGTCCAATGTCTCAGAGAGCGCTAGTTTTTTAAGGAGGGAACCAATTTGGATAAACTTCCCCCTGACTACTGCCTTATGAGCCTCCCACACAGTGGGAACAGAGACATCAGGAGTATTGTTTTCCTGAAAATAGTTGGCTTGGACAAGATGTTTTCATTAAGATGCCAGAGCCAAGGCCGAACCGGGAAGGAGGACAGTTTCAATGATATATAGACTGGGGAGTGGTTGCTGAAAGTGGTAGGACCAATCGTGGCAGCGCAGAGCGTGGGAATGTGGTGGTGCGAAATAAAAAATGTATCAATACGTGTATAACTATCATGGAACAGCGAATGGTAGGTGTAGTCCTTGTCATGGGGATTTAGCGTCCGCCAAGCGTCCATAAGCTGTATTTATTAGTTTATGCGATGTGTGATCTACCGGAACTATCCAGGTGGGGGTTCAGCACCATGTTGAAATCACCCCCCAGGAACGCAAGACCCTCCTGGAAGTCCATAAGTTTTTTAATCACGGACGATAAAAATTGGGGTTGCTGGCGGTTTGGGGCATACACATTTGCTAGAGTCACTTTATGCGTCCCTAAAAACCCTTTGATAAAATGCAACGTCCGTCCGAGTCTTTCCATCGGTCAAACGGAAAGGTAAGTGTTTATGTAAAAGGATTGCTACTCCATTCGATTTAGAGTGTGGATTACTAGACAGAAAAATAGACGGATATCTATGGTTCGTCAGTTTGGGTTCTTTGGATTCACGAAAGTGCGTCTCCTGTAGGAAGGCAATACGCACTCTCTGAAGGTGGAGGTCTAATAAAAGTCTGGATCGCTTTTCTGGTACATTCAACCCCCTGGTGTTCAGAGAAATAAATTTATTGGGTGCAAGAGCCATAAGATGAGTCGGTAGAGCTGCGAGTAGTAAGACATGGCAAAGCAAATACGAGCATACATTTCCCAGGCAGGCATAAGGGAACAAAAACAGAACAGAATATAAAAAACAACTGAATAAAACAAAGATAAACTCTCGACAGTTTAGGGAGAGAGAGATGCCATAGCATCAACCAGAGAGCATATTGTCCAAAAAACAGGACAGCAACCAATGCACAGAGGCCCGTAGGGCTCACCGAGGTATGCTCCGGGGGGGAGAAATTGCTGGAAAGAGTGTCAGTGCATATGCGGAGTGGTGTGGTGAGAATGTGTCAGCGGGTAGGACATATTGAGCAAGGAGGAATTTCCCTGAGAAGAGAGCAGTGTACCAAACAGTGTAAATATGATATGGGTGCGTGTAACGTGGAGGTGCGAGCTGGGCAAGTCAGTGGTCGACAACCGCTAAGGTAATGTGGAAAGAAACGCTACAGGGCAAAGGCCAGGAGCAGAGCTGCATATATGTAAAACGTGAAAAGGTAAATAATAGAAAACACGGTGCCCGGTGGCTTTAGGAGTCGAAGACGTCTTGTGTGTCTTGCCCATGATCAGCTTTGGGCACCCAAAAATCGAGTAGAAGCAGGGAATTCCTCGGATCTGCAAGGTTATGCGACCATGTTCTTCAAGCACCAGCCACGCCCCTTCACAGAGACCTGATTTAAACTCCTTGACTTTGCTATACATTCTAATTGCCAAATTATTATGTTTCTGCTGCGTAAAGAGCTTGGCTGGCCCTGTATAATGCATAGCTAAGTCAATGAGATGTTGCTGGAAAATCTGTGACCTTTTAATTTTACAGCAAGACAGGAGGCTTCGTATTTTGCATAACTTTCTGAATAACCTCCAGCAGCAAAACAGTTAACAATAAAGAGAACAATAACCAATAAGAATAGAGCCCAAAGACCCTATAAATGATACAAAGTCCGGTCACTCCGCCTCTTTCTTTGCTGCTTATCCTCCAGTTGAGAACCTTCCAATTTATTTGCCTTATTCAGGCCTACTACTGATATTGTATGTTTTGTATTTTTCCTTATGTTTGGCTTGATCGGGGTGTTATTGCCCTAATTTGCCCTCTGCATTTGGATTTATTTGTATTTATTCTTTGATTTCCTATTATTTCCATACTTCTGTTTTTTATTATCTTAATTAAACATTATTATTCTCCTGTGCTTTTTTATTTTACTTTTTCATTATTTCTGAACTTTTATGTTCTTCTTGTTATTTTGGTCCTATCTTGTGTTTTCTACGGTTTTTACCTACCTTTTTACCGCCCGTGTGTCAGCGCCGTATATTTCGGCTGTCACGTGGGCCGACGTCTCTGCCTCGCAGTCGCGCCGCGGCTTCATTGCCGCGTGATGCAACTTCATTGCCGCGTGATGCAACTTCATTGTCGCGTGATGCGACTTCAGGGTTTTCGTCCGTGCGGCTGTTTCCTTCCGCGACGGTCTTTTCTCCTCGGCTGAACTTTCTGGCCGCGTGGTTTCTAGTATCTGAGACCACGCGGCGGGATCTCTCAGCTCTCATGTTCACTGCGGTCACAATCAGTTTACCAGCCTACCGTGATATTTTTCTTTGCGACACCTCGACCACGCTCTATCTCCTTCAGGATCTGGAGTTCGTTATCAATGTGGGTCCTCTCTCTCTCCCACTCAGACTGTCCAATTCCTGGGGTTCACGGTGGATTCCGTGGCAGCGGTACTCAGACTACCGGCCACCAAAGTCCAATGCATAAAAAAGGAGATTCGTTGACTGCTCAGTCGTAGCTGCATTTCACTTCGGAACCTCGCAAGGGTTATTGGCCTCTTATCCTCGTCCATCCACGCGGTCTTCCGGGTCCTCTCAGCTATTTTCGGCTTGGTTCTGGACTTCGTTCTGGACTAAGACTCCAGCCTGTTGGGCTGGGGAGCGGCCTGTGGCCCGGAGGCCACGGGAGGTCCATGGACCTCGGAGGAGCGCGGTCTTCACATCAATTGTCTCAAGCTGATTGCCGGCTCCTTGGCGGTGCGCAGTTTTACCAAAAACCTTACGCACTGCTCGCTGGTTCTATGCATGGACAACGTGTCCGCGGTGAGATACATCAATCGCCTGGGGGGCTCTCGCCTGCACCTTCTGACCGAGCTTACCAAGGATCTCTATCAATATTGTCTAGACAATCATCTGTCCATTCAGGCAGAGTATCTGCCCGGGACGGACAATTTGGTAGGGATGCCAGTGACTAGCTTCGCCGCGGTCCCTTTCATCTGTCAGACTCCGGCGTTTTTTAAGTTGGCTGCCGGATCCGCTCTCGTTAGCTGTGGATGCGTTCCTTCAGTCGTGGCCTCCCAGGGGAGCTTATGCGTTTCCTTCATTCTCCATGATCCTTCGGGCTCTCCACACCCTAGCTCGTCAGGGTGTGACAATCGTTCTGGTGACCCCCCTCTGGAGAACTCAACCTTGGTTCCTGTTACTCCTAGAGATGTCATGTGCGGATCCCCTTCTTCTCCCATCATTGGGGGACCTCTTGCTCGACCCAGAAGGGCATCCTCACCCTCTTGTCCTGCAGGATCGCCTGTCCTTGGTGGCCTGAACAGTTTCCGGAGATCCTGGGACATGTCAGGGTTATCAGCGACGGCTCAAAATCTACTCTGGGATCTTGGGCTCCTGGCACCAAGGTCCTAGAGTTCCTGGAGCTCTGGCCGGACAACGATTGTTTGTCTCTCCGTCAATTCTCTGCCAAGCTTGCTTTGCTTCTTTGTCTCATGTCTTTGATGTTTCTTCTTTTTCTCCTACAGGTATTTCCATTTGTGTCTCACGCCAGACTAAATAACTTATCTTTATTTCTCGGACAGACCTCGGTTATGTGTGGCACGTTGTGTTCTAGCTTACATTCAAGCTTCTAAGCCTTTTCGTTCCTCTGGTTCGGGCCCTCTGTTCATCTCTTACAGAGGGCCCGAGTCCCACCTTGGCCAATTGGGTCCATAAGTTGGCTGGTGTTCCGGACTCTTTCGGGGGCCCACCCGGTTAGAGGTGCGGCTGCTTCTGGCGGCTTTCTCTGCAGGCATTCCATGGTCGACATCATGTCGACGGCGGACTGGTCTAGAGAGTGCACGTTCTGGACTTTTTACTTTCGTCCCCAGTCGGGCGTTAAAATTGCAAAATACGAAGCCTCCTGTCTTGCTGTAAAATTAGAGATTAATCTAGCCTTGGTACAGAATTAATCAGAATTTCTCTTGTTTCGCCTTTTCTGGGGTTGTTATAATATTGGCAGTATTTATTTCATTGTGTGTTCTCATTTTGTCTATGATTCTACACATGCCTCTATTTTTTATTACCAGGTGTTTTCTGTTGTGATTACCTGGTACTCTCATGTGTCTGTTCTCCTTTTTAGGTCGGTCCTCTGCTATCTAAGGTGCTCGTGGATCCTGTTTGTTGAGTTTCTGCTGGGATGTTTGCGGTTTCCTGTTTTTTTCATTTTCGTCTTGTCCCGGCAAAGAAAGAGGAGGAGTGACCGGACTTTGTATCATTTAGGCTAGGTTTTCGCTTGGGTATTTTTCCTGCGTTATTTTCTTGATGAAAAACGCCAGGAAAACTGCCACTGCATTTTCCTGCGTTTTGGATGGCGTTTTAGCCATTCTGTGGAAATTGCTTTCTTGACCTTAGACAGTTTTGCCATCCTTTACAAGTTAGTATCAACCCCCTCCTGATGTCATTTCCTTGGTAGAATTCTACTTAAACACGCCCCAGCAGACCCTTTTTTTCTCTTTTCTGTGGTTTGTAAGGCATGATTTATTCCGAATGTCTGCTCCTCTAGGAAGATTGGCCCCAAATGATGGTGCAAATTGCAAGGGATACTCACTAGTTGAATAAGCTTGGACACATCAAAGACACTTCTGGGTGCCATGCTGCTAATAAATTACACAGAGACTGCACACAGTGTACAGGCAGATAAAAGTTTTACCACAGCACTGGGAAAATGGCAGCTCTTCCTCTTCCTGGGTCCTGCCCCTGTTTTGTAACTGTGGGAAAAAACTCCATAAAAAACGCCAAGGCAAAACCCACATGGCGTTTTCATGGAGTTTTTCTCTCCCATAGACTCCTATTGGAGAAAAATGCCAAGATTTCCTTGCAAAAAACGCCAGAGGGTCAACATGCTGCGATTTTGAAAAGCTGCCACAGAGCCCAAAAAAACAGTAAAACGCCAAAGAGGACTGAAAAAAACGCCAAACAGAAAAACGCCAAGTGGATATGGCATTGTGTGATTACCTATTGAAGAACAGCTAACATCTGGCCGAAGCGTTTTTTCACTAATAAAACGCTGTGTGGCAAATTGGCGTCATTATGGTCGTTTTTGCAACAAATACCCAAGTGGAAACCTAGCCTTATAGGGTCTATTCTTGTTGGTTATTGTTCTCTTTATTGTTAACTGTTTTGCTGCTGGAGGTTATTAAGTAAAGGAAGTTATGCAAAATACTCGCCTCCTGTCTTTAATAAAATTCAGATTCATTCTGCACCAAGGCTAGATTAATCTCCAATTATGCACTATACAGGAGCAGCTCAGCCCTTTTAGAAAGAGGAACCTGTAAGTATGGGCCCTATAGGCTTTCCTGTCAACCCTCCTTCGAGGGAATACTCTCCAATTAAGGAAGTGACTGCGGGAGACTTTCTCCCGCCTGATGAGCCAAGACAGACTTATCCTAGTCAAGCAGCAGCTGTCCCTCAGCCCTAGCCTCCTGATTGGTGAGTGGTGTCACATGACCAGGGCCGAACAATCAGAGAGAGGTGAACCTGGGCAGGCTGCTGATTGGTTGCTGGAGTCGGCTGACTAGGCTCAGCCACTCAGGGGCTTCCCCTCAGCCCCACCACAGGACTGCATGGTAAGTGACCTACAAAGGGGGGTAGGGAGAGGGTAGATAGAGAAGGGGGAGAGGGTAGAGTGAGAAGGCCGAGAGGGTAGATAGTGAGAAGGGGAGAGGGCAGATAGTGAGAAGGGGGAGAGGGTACATAGTGAGATGGGAGGGAGAGGGGGTAGATGGTGTCAGAAGGGGGTAGATGGTGTAAGAAGGGGGTAGATTGGGTTGGGGGTCCCTTAACAGATTCTCGCACCGGGGCCCTGCGGCTTCTAGTTACGCCCCTGCCGGGAACACCCCACAAGAGCTGCAGTTTTGTTGATGCTCTGACCCAGTTATTTGGTCATCACAATTCGGCCCTTGTGAAAGTGGCTCAGATCCTTACACCTGCCCAATTTTCCTGCTTCAACTTTGAGAATGAAATGCTCACTTGCTGCCTAATATGTCCCACCCACTGACAGGTGCTATGATAACAAAATTATCAGAATAATTCGCTTTACCTGCCAGTGGTCATAATGCTATGGCTGACCGGCGTATACAAATACATATACACTTAAAATTCGGAGTTACTTGTTTAAACTGATTAAAACAACAGGTGACAGGGTTTCAAGTTAAAACAGAATTTGTAGGCTCATTTTGTCTCCCCTTTTAGATGGCACAATCAGACCTTGGTCTTGTCTTAGATTCAGGATAGCCATATGCCTAAGCCATGCATGTTTAAAGTCCCTTAGTGTGTTAACCTCTACCACTTATGTTGGGTGACTGTGCTACTTATGTACCATCATGTCAATAAAAATTCCTTACATTACATCCAAGCCTCTGACCCCCTAGTTTTAGATTATAGCCTCTCGATCTAACAGTTTTCTTCTAGAATACCATTGTCTCCTGTATTTGGTTAAATCCATTTAAATGTCTGTATCACATTCCCTCTTCTCTCCTCTAAGCGATGTCTGTTAAAATTCCTCAGTCTATTCTGAAAATATTTATTCTGCAAATATTCTGTAGATTACAAATACATCTTTTTCAGCAAAAGCAAATGAATGGGCTAAATTGTACATGTACAAATAGTTTACTTTCTGCATCTTCAAAGTGAAATCAGTGGATTTAAACAGTATCAATAATTATCCAAATTATCTTAATTAAGAAACATAACAAGAGACTAGATTAGCACTGATTTTGCCCGTTACAGCATTTTGAGATTTTTATGTCGAATTTCCTACACATTTTTTTTTATAAATGTTATATCTGTTGTACATGCTGTGCACACTCTAGTACTGTAACAGCTTAAATGTTAGCATAGTAAAAAAAAAAAAAGGTTTAGTGTGTGGGTGATTGAATAAGAAGACGGTTGAATACTCCAGTAAATAAAAAGCTGCTTGAATAAGAAAACATCTTCATCTTTGCGGATTTATTATCATCTTCATCATCATCATCTTCAGCACAAGCAGCAGTAAACAGCAGCGTATTCCGGGGGAGGTGAGACGTAATGATACCTCCCCTTGTACCGTCTTCCTATATCTGGGAAGACAGCGGCATTAGTGCCATCGTGTGCTCTGGAGAAGGCACCTGCTCCCTCTGCAGCTGGAAGCTGGGAAGTGTCCCCCTGCACATCATCCGTGTCCCTTTCCCTAGAGAGTGAGACCTGATCAGCTGTAACCAGAGACGTAAAGGAACACTGCCCGCTACTCTGCTGCCAAAGCCTTACATTCTGCATTGTGCTCATCGGTACAGCAGCAGACAGCAGCAGTAGCAGCAGCAACAACTCTTCCTGTGCTGGGGTAAGTGCCGGACACTACTTCTTTACCTCAATACTATGCTCAAGCACTTCAAACAGTATATATATATATATATATATATATATATATATATATATATATATATATATATATATATATATATATATATATATATATATATATATATATATATTATATATATATATATATATTTGAGTGTGTGTGAATATATATAGATATATGGCTATATATATGTGTATTAGAAGATTCTCATAGCAGTTCACAATTTGGTCAGTTTGTTGGTCCGTTTTTGTTGGAGCTGAAACCGCTTTGACGTTGTTAGCTACATTGTCCAGCATTAAGCATGGCACGGCTTTCGTTGTGTGGTCCGCGAGTGTAGTATTCTATCGTGTGAAGAATGGAAGGGTCAATTAGGGGATTGACACGGTGCGCAGAGATGTTAATGCGCTTTTACTGCGAAGGAGTAACGGGGCCAGCGGTGTGTGACTCAGGGAGAGAAAGCGCGGTTACCAGGTCCAGCAATGTTAAGGTTTTTTTTTTTCTTCCACTTCTTTATTTACACTTACATAGACAAACATCATTTTTATATCACACCTCTGCCTTTTAAGTACTTTGCATTTCTTGATATTGTTTTCAGAAACAAACTTTATTAACTGTCCAGCAGACTCTAAGCAGAGGAAAAAGTGTATATATATATATATATATATATATATATATATATTATATATACTATTATTTATGTTTTTTATATTTTGTATTGATATATATGTATTGGTTTGTCTTAGTCTGTCAGTTGTAATTTTCTTTGAATGTATAGTAAGGAGCGCCGCGTAAATTGTTGGCGCTATATAAATAAAAGATAAATAATAATCACGGTAACTTATACAAAATAGTACATGTACAGGAAAATGACCTTTCAGCACTATGGTGTGACCTATTAACCTTCTTTTTAGATAACAACCCTGTTGATTTATTTCAACCCTTAAGACATCACAGTATGGCTTTTTTATTTCAGCCTGTATGTCATAGATTCTCCCTTCTACTGTATGGACAATTCTGTCCTCATTGAATTATACGAGCGTGAGATCACTGGGTACATGGATTTTTATTGATGTGACCTTAACCCGATACATTGCCTACATCGTGTTGTAATGTTATTAAGGTTTGTTATCTATGTAGAAACCTCCAAGTCATCCATTCACTTGTGTGATGTATGGTGTTACCTACTGTCTATTTTTTTATGGTTTAATGAAGTTTAGTTCCTCGGTGTCTGAATTCCATTGACCTCACATTAAACATTCAATTTCTACAAGGTAAATGGCTAATAGAAGGTTTTATTTCAGGTTTCGTGTATTTTATTAGAGAAATAAAATAGCCTTTACACATTTTTTTTGTATTAGTCACAATTACGTATGTTTTAGGATACATTAAAGAAGTGTGTTATGAAGGTGCATGTGTGAAATACATATACTATGTGATGTGTACTTATTATGGGCTAATGTGTAGCATACAGTGTACATTAAGTTTACATTACATTTTATTTTCAGAACCCCAGCATATTACCTAGAACTATTCCATCAAGTGTATATTTCCTCCTTTGCATTGGAGCATGTTGTTGCCTCTTGGTTATTACATAATTTGCTGCAATTTATATTCATATTATATTTCCATTAAGCAACAGAGGTTGAGGCTAAAATTGAAATACCATGACACAAGATAATCTATTTACTTGTGTGCACATCTGAAATGCACTTCTGAATCATCCTGAACAATAAAAGCAAAGTGATTCAATATAAAGATAGACATAAATGAATTCATTTTGCTATAACTCTTAGAATTATACCATTTGGCCCATCTAGTCTGCCTGTCATTAATCAATGGCTGGTCCTAGATTTAGGATAGCCTTATGCCTATCCCATGCAGGTTTATATTTCCTGTTTTAGCCTCTACCACCTCTGCTAGGAGACCGTTCCATTTTTCTGCCAGTTATCTACCACATTCTAAGTAAAGTAACTCTTATCAATGGTAAGACTCAAGTTAGGGGTTATGTATAAAAAACCAAAACATTAAAGATTGGTGTGATAACCATAGCAACAACCAATAAAATGTTAATACTGCCCATTCCTCATCCCAAAAGCCACATTAACCCTTTCATTAATCATTTCCCACCTCAACTATTGTGACAGTCTTCTAACTGGTTCCTTTGTCTTGATATTCTCTTTCGAATCTATCCTAAATGCTGCTGCTAGGCTTATCTTCCTTACAGGACACTCTTCTTCTGCTTCCCTACTCTGTGAAGCATTCCACTGGCTCCCTATTATCTTAAGAATTAAATTAAAAATCCTTGTACTAACATATAAAGCCCTCCATAAGACTGCCCTTCCATACATTACTGCCCTCATAACAAAATACTTCCTTGTAGGTTTTTATGTTCTCCTCGTGGGCCAAGGGTTTCCTCCTCACTTATCACCACTTCTTTTTCCGTTTACAAGACATCACTCGTGCTACCCCATACCTGTGCAACTCACTTCCACCTAATCTTTTACCCTACCTCTCGATGTTGAAGAAAAATCTCAAAAGCCATCTGTACAACTTCCACACTACTTCTCTCCTAAGATTCTTTACCTAAGATTCGTCATTCCCCTTAAACATATGTAGTGTAAGAAGCACTGCATAACTTGTTGACACTATGCACATAAAAGATAATAATAATTTAAGGGACTTGCAGTTACCTAGCACGGCCGGAATGGAAAGGAAAAGCAGCCCTGGAAATATATTTCTTCATATATTTTATTGCGTAGCTGAGCTCATGTGCTCACATGCCGCACAAGGGGCGTTAACGAGAAACCACAGGAGCACCCCAGCTTCACAAGCAACATGTCCCACCGTGCCACCTTTGCCCACAAACAGCTTGTCTTTGCCATCTTCTTCCCCAAACAGCTTGTCTTTTGCCCCCAAATAACCTGCGTCTGCTCAAAAACAGCCTGCCTGTACCACCTCTGCCCTTTAAACGGCCTGCCTGTTGCACCTCTGCCCTTTAACACCCTGCCTTGCAATCTCTGCCCCCTAAAAAGCCTGCCTGAGCCACCTCTGCCCTCTAAACAGCCTGCCTTTTCCGTCTCTGTCCCCAAACACCCTGCCTGTGTCACCTCTGCCCCCAATTCAGAGGGATAACTACACATACCTCTAACCTCACACACCTCTTACATATTTAGAGGTGTGTGAGGTTAGAGGGCAGCTGTGATATCACCGCAGGGCCATGTAACATCACATTATGTGACCTACTGTACTTCCTCCTCCATAAGTGAGCCTGTCTAAGTTTGAATAATCTTGAAGAGGTTTAAAAAGTATACATATTTTAATGCTGATAGAACAGGTTTTCTTCAAGGACAGCAAATCCCATTAGTTAACACAGTCACCAGGGAAACTGCAGCTTCCTTTAGGTCTTTCACTCGGTGTTACTTAAGCATGTGTACCCCTGGATTGTGTGGAATGCAACAAGCTGTGTAGTGACAGTTTTTCTGTGGTTCGACATGTTGGTTACATTGGGTTGGTGTCCTTTAAATGCTACTCCTGCAAATATTGTAATCAATGTAGATTCAGTCTTTGTCCTTGTTCTCAGTGGCGGCTTGTCAACAAAAGCAGACAATAAAACTCTCCTAACAGAATGCTTCTGCTGTATACTTAGCATACAGGGCACATTGTTATCGTCAGCAGGTCTGAGGGAGTCACAAAAAGGCAACAGATATTATGGATAGAAGGACATCTGCCAGAAACGTTGTTTTCAGTTGTCAGAAATTGTAATCATAATGTGTAGATGACATTTACAATAGAGTGGGGCTGTCAGAAACATTTATCCATATTCTTTGACACGTCGTAATTTAATTTAATTAGGGGTAAAACCATACATTAATAAGCTCAGGTACAGAGCATTTTAATTAGTCAGCTCAATGACATCAGGGGTGGTAGACTAGTGTAATGTAAAATGCTATGTTCCTTACTATGAATATTTAAATTGGCCACCTCTGTCACTGCATGTTTGATTACAACACACGTTTTGTTCATAAAGAATAAACCTGGAAATTGGTGTTCATTTTGAGCAAGCAAGGTTTAAAATAAACAATCCAGTGTACAACTACTGTATGCAACTGTAGGCCGTAGGGGTTATGACAAAATGAAACTGAAAATTTTGAAACTGTGAATTATTTTTTTTTACAATAGGATTGCAATAATGCAATGCGGTTATTATTATTATTATTTTTTAAATTATGCATTGTGTGTTTGAATATTTGTTAAATGCTTATGGTATGAACTAAATTGTTTCTTCAACAGATTAGTGTTCATAGTACCAGATTATCATACTCTAGTTATTTAAGACCAAGAATACACCAGATTTGCAACATAATGTCATTCTCAGAAAAACATAATAAAGAGTAATTCTTCTAAAACCATGGCTAGAGTTAGGCCTCAAGTATCACATTTAACACCAAATTTACCTTTCGTTTTGGCCAAGAATGACTTTAGACAATGAAACCGTTTAAATTTTAACATGAGAAACAATATTATAACATGCCAGCCTTAGGTTTTTTAATGGTAGAAACAGGAGCTACTATAAGTTTTTGGAGCCCTAAACAAAACATAGTGACAGTTGAGCTAGATGAATTGAGAGTATATTTCTGAACAGGATAAAGCAGACCTGATTTTCTTGGGCAGAAGAAACTAACGCAGAGTCCCAGAAGCAGCCACTTAATACACTTACCGTATGTGGTAGAGCCACCACATGGTGAAGTTATGATGCAATGAAAACCAGTAGCTGAGTTTATATTATAGTGTCTATTTAAAACAACATTTATTTTAAGTGATAAGAATAAAGATTAAAATGTAATACATTTTTGACAGGTTTCTTTTGGATATATATACTCAAACATTGAGAGGCCAGTCTAGTTAAGGGTTTATGCAACTGACTAGTATGGATTGGAGATACATGCACACTTGACTACCCAATCAGCTGCTGAAGCAACAGGTCTGGTGAGTATGAGGTGCTGTCAGCCAGCCATTTGCCAGATGCTCAATACTGACTCGACTCAACTGTGCATACCTGTATGCAAACTGGACTGCTGCGGCAAACATTTGTTTATCGAAACCTCACTTGTTTTCAACTGGCTGCAGAGCACTCTATACAAGTAATACTCAGAATTCTTGAGATTATGAAAAGCAATGTTATTGTCAATTTGTTATTGACCAGTGCTTAAATACTATAGTGTCCCAAGACACTGTAAACAGACCGTGATTAAGGACATGTTGGCTTCCAAGGTAGGTAAGGGCATGTGCATCTGAATCTACAGACTGCAAGCTCTCCACACATCTTAAATGCCATAAGTAGTCTTGCATCTGACATAATGCAACCTCTCATTTGTAACATACTGTTATTGAACCGTACCATACTGAGGCTTTTATGGGTTGTTTTTGTTCTCTGCTGTTTAAGTATAAAACCTTTAACTCCTTAAGGGCAGAGCTGTTTTTTCTGTATCCTTTGTGACAATGGTCTTAAACTTTTCTGTGGTGCTCATGTTTAGCTGTAATGTTCTTTCTCATTTAGTATACCACCATATGTTATATATTGTTTTTTTTCAGGACAAGAAAGGCTTTCTTTAGATACCATAAGTTTGATCATATCATCTAATTTACTATGTACCCATCTACAAAAGCTAATGGAAAAACCTGCTAAATAGACCCTTTTAAATGTCGCAGACAGTGCGCTATTTTCAACATGGGCTTCTTACTTGATAATTAATTGAATTATTCTTTTTGATTTTTAACACATTAGGATTTGCAAATAAACAGCACCTCCAATGGAGTCTTTGAAGTGATCATATCATCATATAATCAGCAGACCACTTTTCATTCATATGCAGTTACCTATGTAATCTTGCTACATTCCACAATAAAAGTGATGTAAATTAAAATGTAACAAATAAATAAATGTAAATAAAATAAAATTATAAAACGATCCTGACCTAAGATCTGGTATATTACTGTTCACGTTACTTACTGTTTAATTATGTTAATACTATGAAGCTTATACAGTCTACTTAATATCACAGTTTAGAGTTTAGTTATTGCCTTACATGTTTTACCGTTAAACATCCCAGAATCAATTTACTAAGTCCCCCAAGATTTCAGGCACCTAATGCAGGATACTTTCATTGTGGGTGTGATCAGAAGCAGATTGTAAAAAACAATCTTGCCTGTACTTTCAGATCTGTTGACACAAATAGCTGGATATGAAATCATATCCTAGCACTCTACTTAATTTGGTCATGAGGTGCTAGCATGGCAAAAATGCATGTTGATAGATACCTAGTTTAAAATAGTGGAAGTAATGAAAACAATGTTTTTTTTTAAAGCTTACGAAAAAGTTACTGCAGTTTTTCTGAAGTAATACTGCTATTTTTTGGACATGAAAAAACTGCAATACTGCACTTTTACTGCAGTATTACTGCACATTTACTGCATTTGTACTTCACTGTACTGCAGTATTACTGCACATTTGCTGCACTTTTTTATATTGCAAACCTACTTCAATGTGTTGTAGCTTTATTGCATTTGTACTTCCGTACAAAAACAACTGCAGTACAGTGAAGTACAAATGCAGTAAAACTGCAGTAAATGTGCAGTAATACTGCAGTAAAAGTTCAGTATTGCAGTTTTTTCATGTCCAAAAAATAGCAGTATTACTTCAGAAAAACTGCAGTAATTTTTTTGTACCCGTCTTATGGGGCTACAGGTGTCAGCGGAAGCCTAGATTTAGGGGTGTGAAGTAGAGCAGGTGTGTATGCATGTGTAAATGCATGACATTAGGGTGAGTGCGTGTTAGAGAGAATCTGAAAGTGTTTTAGTTATGAAGGGGCACTGAAGAGATACTGCAGCCAGGTGCCTCCAATCTATAGGCTCACCCCTGCCTCTGAGTATATTTGTCAAGTAGATTGGGTTCTACAAAATATAAATTTTGCACAGAAATACAATGTAAGTGACAGTACACAACATAAAACAAAGTAGGAATACATAATAAATGGTTACGTTTCCTAATTTAGCCAAAGAAACAACACATAGTTGTAGGTCCACATTTTCATTCCCCTTTTTGTTCCACTTTTTGTTCCCCTGGCGCACCCGCTTGTTCAGAGCTACAAGTCCCAGCACTCACACTACTGCTGTGGTTGAGGAGTATGGGAATTGTATTCTGAAAAACTATATCAGTCCATTTTCTTACTAAGTGACAGTTGGGGGGAATAACACCTTAAACTGCATTTTAGCAGGTGTCAGGCTTTTTCTCCCTGAATGCTTAAAAAATGAAGTGTAAATACAAGCGTTTGCTGTCAAATAGAAATCTCAGGTTTAAACTTAACCCCTTAATGACAAAGCCCGTACATGTACAGACTCAAAATGTATTGTTTTCAATGGGTTTAGGGACCGGCCATTGTCCTTAAGGGGTTAAACACATGAGAGTTCCGCTGGGGAAGGTAGGAGAAGACCCGCCAAACGCCAATGGTCTTAGCTGTCCAAAATACAAAAAGTTATGTTTTAAGTTTTACTACTTATGAGATACGTAGGTGGTATCCTATGTGAATGTAAATTATAGTAAAATGAGTTGATATAAAATGAAGACTACCTGAATGTATTTCTGTACATGTCAGTCAGTGTGAATGAGTATTACTATATATGTATGTCATGAATTGCTCATGCACTAATTGTGACATTTAATGATAGTTTTCTTTTAAAGATGTGTTGATGTTTGAAGTCAATATCACTGCTATCATTGGCATACATTTTGCAAAATGTTTAGAAACTCACAGGGAAGCCTGATTATTCACCATTATTTCAACATCAAAGAGTATTCTGAATAGGCAAACACATCTAAAAAAATGTAGGACTGTTTTATAACTCAAGGTAATTTCAAGCAGATTATGTAATTGAAAGAAAACAGTTGTTTGAGTTATTCCCAACAGGGGGTGCAGTAAACATCCAAATTACCTGTATGCACATTTAGTTTACTTATTAAGTTTTAAGAGTGGATGTATTAATGTGGAGAGCTAAGTACTAGAACATCATAAATCCCACAATACGGGCAGAATTAAATTTTACATAATTGCAGTACTTTAAAAATGGCTAAATTATTTATAGTTTCTGAAATGTGAATAAATTTAGAAGTAAAGTGACATATTTTGCATATACCGTATTTGCTCGAATATAGGTCGTACTTTTTTCGGTGCGGCCTAAATTCGGGGTCTAGTGCAGGAATGCGCAATTCGTATCACCCAACGCCCGGGACATGCAGCTCCGGGCACCGGGCAGGCAGCAGGGTTAGGATACAGATCCCCCGCAGCACTGCAGGGGACCTGCATCCTACTCTCCGATAAGCTGAGACAGCCTCCCCTGCCAGAACTTCCCACGGGGGGGTGTGCCGGCACGGGAGGTTGTCTTAGCGCATCGTGCAGACGTTCACCGGCTGCGGCGATGTACGTAAACAACCTCCGCTGCCAGCACGTCTGCTCGATGTGCTTTAACAATATCCCTTGCCGGGAATTCCCACGGGGGAGTCCCGGCAACGGAGATCGTTAAAGCACATCGTGCAGACGTGCCGGCACCGGAAGTTGTATACGCGTACTGCGTAGATGTCCCCTGCCGGCCCCGCAAGACCCCAGGGAGTCTGCTCTGGTACGTCTAGGGGGGGCACATCGGTGGGCAGAGTGTCAGCATATCTCTGGGGGGTGGACAGAGTGGCAGCAGCATGGCAGCATATCTGGGGTGGGCAGATTGGCAACATATCTATTCCACTAAGTGTTTTTTTTACCAAGAAAATGTTTTCTTTAAAAAAGCACCTAACTTTTAGGTTGCGGCCTATATTCGGGTGCGGCCTATAATCGAGCCAATACGATATGTTTCTTCTGAGTTATAGAAACAGTGATTCTTCGAATTCAGCTAAAGATATATCCAGCCGCATATTAAGTAAACATAAAATCGTAGCATGCCGCTGTGCATATACAGCTGTCGGCCGCATATGCATCATAAGGTGGCCCCTGGTGCCAGGGCCGCCTTGTCATCGCCATTCCTGCACTGGTTTCAGCTGCCCCAATACTGGCCAGCCTTGTGACCTGACACCTGTCTATACAAAGGACCTTTACTTAGAAAAAACAGTCCCTCTTTGGGACACAAATCTCTCTTTCCTTCCATTGTGTCTCTTGTTTGTTGAAGCTAAGAATGCATATGAGCGTACCTCACTGAGCTACAGCCCTAAAATGCGAAATAATGTGTATAAAAACAAGATGTCTTTCAAAATTGTAAGGCATTTAGAATAAGAGGAATACATTTTATTATACAATTTAATTTTTATAAAACACATTTATTTTCAGCAGTTTTATACAAATTATTGGCGCCTTTAGAGATGTAGAATACTGGGATTTAGTTATACCTGGCAATTATTAATCCCAAAATGATGTCATATAGCAAGTCAGGAACATTTGTAACACATGTACAAATTATCAAACATTGGTTGTTTGGGGAAAAAAAGAATAACTACAGACTCAAGTGCATTAATCAAGCTGGGTTGAAGAGCTGATCTGAGAATCTACTTGCCATACCAGAATTACGTGTCAGGGTCATACCTTGCGTTGCTATTGTGTGCCCTGCCATATGATGGCACTGTCGGGTGCTGTCACTTTTAGGTAACATCCCAGACAAACGCATTTGTCTTCTTGAATCTCTTAAGAAATGTCATTGTATCACACAGGGTGTAGTTTGGTGTCACAGAGTGTTTTTGTGCTTTGATGGCATCTTACCGGGGGCACCAGCTTGCCCAGGTAGTGAACCTTCTGGTGATTTTTGGGTGCACTTCCTTGTTTGTTGGTCTCTTTTGTTTTTGATTATTGCTTTGACACTGCTGGCTTACCAACTGTTCTGGCCTGTTCTGTGTCTCCAAGTTAGGCTTTGCCCATTAGTTCTGTTTGCTTAATGAAAGCACCTGCCACTCATGGTGCCTGAAGGCCAAAAAACTTGACACCTTCTCTGCTAGTTTACCTGTAGTTGTCTCTGACCAAAGCTCAGGTGTGGTGAAGCAGGTTTGAGTGTTCTAGAATTTGACTATCAATCAAAAATGCTAATTGTTGATTTTGTCCTTCCTAAAAGTTCAGGATTAATGATTACAAAATTTTAAATGTTTCCTGCTGTTTTTCAGCAACACAGTAAGCAAAAGGCTCATTTAATTGTACAATAATTGTCAGTATAAAACTGACAAGATGACGTGTTCAGCAGCTTTTTACTTTAAATATGAAGACAATTCAGACGCCAAAGGTCTAGATAACTATGTCAGGGTTTTCTAAATTAAATTGGAAGCGTTCGTCTATGACTAAACAACAAAACCCTCAAAACTATATGTTTTGGAAAAAAACACTGACATACGTGTGGTATTTTATAGTTAGATGGTAACATCAAACCAGCTACTGTGATCTGTGATATGCACGGCTTCCTCATTTTAATGAAAACTTGTCATTGTACGAGAAAAAAGCAATTATTTTTGCCCTAAGTTGGTAGGAAATAGTGTGTATTTCTTTTTTTTTGCTTTATTTTTACTTTGCCTTAACAATGCACATTAACAGGTTACAGTGCTAATATCTATTAAAATTGTAAGCATTTAACTATTTTTTTTTAAATGGTTGCTATTGGAATGTTCTGTCTACAATACGTAATTATGTAATGGGCAGAACGGGTACATACTAATCAGACTGTAACTTTATAAAATGTAAATTAAGCATTCTGTAGACATATCATATCATTCCATGTGAAGGTGTGGAGAGAGCCATTTCAATATAAATGATTCCCTGGTCTTAGTTTACCAATTTTGACTAATTTTCATCTCCCTCACTCCTTGGTTTCTTTTCTTGTTTCTTTTTCTCTCTTAAATCTTTATAATGTTTTCCCGGCTATTAAAAACAAATATTAAAAAAACACATATTTGGGATCAATGTCTCCGAAAATTGGAATATAATAATAGATAGCAGATGAAGCTATATAAGGGCAACCTCTACCTTTGCATTTTCTTTGTGAACATTATTTTGTCTCCAAGTGTGTGTATGTTTATATTAGTGTTTTTTTTTTTTTTTTTTTTCTTGATGTATCTATATATGGAATATTTAGAAATTTTATCTATGTTATTTCTATATATGTTATAATTTTTTTTGTTGGTTGTTATATGTATATATATCTATGAGGTATATTTATTGTCTTTTGTCTTTAAAGAAAATGATAATAAAGACTATTAAAAAAAAAAAAAAATCTTGTGTGTGAACAGATTCTGATTAAAATCAGAACACTTTGCTTACTACACATATCTATAAGATTATCTATAAGACTTAATATTTTTCATAGCCTTCTTTACTAATTAACCTCCGGCAGGTTAACAATTACAAGAAGAAACAACCAATCAAAACCAAGCAGCACAATATATCAGTCCCAGAGCCCAGCCACTCCTCCTTTTTCTTTGCTGCTTAGCCTCCAGATGAGAACCTTCCAATTACATACTTAAATTTGTCTTTGGCATTTTATTATTATTCTATTATTTGGTATTTATTGACTTTTATTTGGTTGTATTATCTGTTATTTTGACCTATTTTCTACATTTATTTAGCATATATTTGCACCTTTATTTTCCATTATTAGGGTTTGCTCATTTTCTGCTGTTTGGTGTATTGTTCCTATTATTATTGTGTTTGTGTTACCTCATATTCGTTCCTGTCCTAAGGGTTTCGGCCTCTCTGCGCACCGAGGATATTTTTTGCCCGCTCACCTCCGCATGGTGTGTTTTTTTCCCGGCACTGACGGTCTGGTTTTTCCCGCACAGCGCAGCGGTTTCTATTTCAGAGACCTGCCGCGTGGTGCTCTCGTGACACAATTTTGGTATTTTCGTTAATTTTAGGTTATTGTCTTCCTTTTATTGGCTTTTATTTCCTTATGTGGTTTTTTCTACCCTACTCCGGTGGAGCGTTTGTTATTGCCTGTGTACTATTGCTTTGTTTTTGCCCTCATTTTATTTTCCAACTGTTTTTTGTTTTATTAAAACGTTTTGTCACAGGATTTTGCAGTTATATTGGGGTGACCCCCCTTGCTCTGTGTTGGCTGTGAGGGTGACCCCCTCCTCCCATTTGCTGTGCCCTCAATCTGGACCTCAGGGGTGACCTCCTTACTGACTTGCCGACGTTATATTAAAGGGTGACCCCCACGCTTGACTCATGGGTGACCCCTATTTCTTGGAACAGAAACACATTGGAGATAGGTGTCAGGGTTCATGGAGAGAACCCCAACGAAGTAACTCACCTGAGTACCCGCCGATTGCGGTTAGCAGCTCCCACACTGCCGCTCTAACCGCCATCCCCGTTCCTGCTCCGTCAGCTGCTCCTGCGTCCGCGCCCCCACCTTCCTTTATTCACTCCTGAATGGAGAAGGCGGGGAACGCTACAGCTATTCGTTTTGCTGTGCTTCCTATGTTATCCAGTTTTGACCTTTGGCTTTCGTACCACTACTTTGCTGCTGTCTCCAGTCCCGACCTTTGGCTTTTGTACCTCGACTTCGCTGCCGTCTCCAGTCCCGACCTTTGGTTTTTGTACCACGACTTTGCTGCCGTCTCCAGCCATGACCCCTGGTTAATTCATAACGACTACGTTTCGGATCCTGCATACTGGGTCCCTCTCCTCAACCCGGACAATAGGATGGCAGATGAATATAAGACTCCAATCCCTGCCGCAGTCTGAGCCTGGCTGTGGTCCGCTTAAGCGGCATCTCTACCGGCCGTACTAGCGGAGGCCCAACTGTCTTGCCCTACACAGGCTTTTACATCCCCGGCTAGTGGCGAGGATTCAGAGGCAGATGGCTTTTTTTCTCAACAAATCCAGAGAATCCTCTTTGGCGGCCCTCTGTTGCTTGCAAAGGTTCTCTGAAGAGATCCAGAGCTGTTCCAGAACCTACCATCTCTCCAACCACAGGTTTGGCGGCCGAGTACGAGGTGCTGGACGAATATCACGCTGGCTCTTCGGGGCTTGGCTCGCCACCCCTTGCAGAAGTCGGGTGCAATGCTGTTTTGGAGAACCTCAAATCTACGGCCACCAGGCCAGACCAGCCGTATTAAATTACGGATGTATTGGGCATTCCCTTATTTGACCCGATGGCTCTTCATCACCCACGCTCTGCAGAGTGGACTCCATCTGCCCATATTTCGAAGTTCCTCAAATTCTGGCTGCGTTGCCCCTTAGACAAGGAGGTCCGTCAACGGCTGAGGTCCGAATGCCTGCGCCCCATGTTACCAGCCAAGGTTCGATCAGTCCTTTGTGACTTTCCTCACTAAAACGGGAAGGGTTCTAGGAGGGGTATTGAACAGGGGCTACGCTTGATGCAGGATACACTCCTTGACGTGTCGGGTCCGTTGACCCAGATATTTCAGATGGCCGGCGAGGCACTGGCGGATGGCACCCCATTAGACGCACACCTAGTAACGAGCGGACTCAGTGGGCTCTCTGCCTCCTCAGCAACGGCAACTGTGCCATTTTGGCAGAGCAATGCAAGGCCGCTCTCTTCAAACGAGATGTCAAGCTGGCCCCAAGGAACTGGGCAATCATCTGTCCATTCGGGCGGAATACCTTCCTTAGAAAGACAATCTGATGGCGAACTGGTTCTACCGCCACTTTAGGGACACGAGCGATTGGCGCCTCCTTCCAAGAGTTTTTCGTGCCCTCAACCACCATTAGGCTCCTCTTCATCTAGACCTCTTCACGTCCAGGTCAAATCGCCAGACTTATGCCTTCAGCTGGCGCCGAACCCACTATCCCTGGTGGTGGACGCTTTCCTCAGACGTGGCCGCCCAGGGGTTCCTAAGCCTTCCCTCCCTTTTCCATGATTCTACGGACTCTCCATTGCCTCGGCAGACAGGGTGCTCACCCCCCTATGGAGGACTCAGCCGTGGTTCCCACTTCTAGAGATGTCGTGCGAGGATCAGTTGGTCCTCCCCATGTCTCCGGATCTGCTTCTGGATCCGGAGGGGAATCCTCATCCCCTCATTCTCCAGGATGTTGCTGGTGGCCTGGACTATTTCAGGGGATTCTGAAATGTGTCAGGACTATTGGCTACGGCTAGAGATTTACTTCTTGGCACTCGAAAATCCTGTCTCCAGGCTTGGGGTATTTGGCATCGCTGGTGTTTGGAACGCAGTTTTGATCCCTTTATAGCCCCTATTGTAGCCCCTATAGCCGTCCTAAATTTTTCGCACATCTTTATTCTCAGGGTAAGTCCTATGCGACCATTAACTTGTTCCGTTCGTGGAGGGACTGGGAGTCGGGAAAGATCCTTCAGTTTGTCGTCTTCTGTGCAGCATTCGGTTCTGCGTGTCCTCCATCTGTCTCTCGGGTCCTTTTAGTTTTATAGAAGCATGGCCAGATAACGACCGCCTGTCTTTTCATCAGTTATCCCCAAAGGCGGCGCTTTTCCTGTGCCTCATCTCTTATCGGCGTGTCTCTGATGTCAGGGCCTTTGACGTCAATTCTTTTTCTTCCAAGGGTGTCTTGGTTTCCGTCTCTCGTAGGATCAAGTCTCACTCCATTTCGGGTGTCCTACCCCTATTTCCCTGATCGGCCTAGGCTCTCTATGGCGCTGTGCACACTCTTATTTTGCGGTTTCATGTCAGTTTAGAGCTTCATCGTCTGGGACTCTCTTTATTTCCTATGTCCGTCCGTTCAGATCTGTTTCTGTCCCTACCTTGGCTCTGATTGAGGAATTTTTCGGAGCTCATTCGGTGCAGGGCGCCACGGCTTCGGCAGCTCCCTTTCAGACATTATGTCCGTGGCATATTGGTCTCGGGAATCTACGTTTCAGACCCTTTATTTTCTTCCTCATCCTTACGCCTCGTTTGCGCGTCTAGGACTGCGTTAAAATTGCTAAATATGAAGCCTCCTGTCTTACTATAAAATTAGGGATTAATCTAAGCTTGGTGGTGTAATGTAAATTTTATTAAAGACGAGTATATTGCATATCCTTCTTTACTGATTAACCTCCAGCAGCAAAGGAGTTAACAATAACAAGAAGAAACAACAAATCAAAAACAAGCCCAGCCACTCCTCCTCTTTCTGTGGAGGTAACCAGAACACGAACAGAACCGCCATGCAAATGAGGAAGGCATCAAACAGCAGGGATGGGACCAGGACTGGAACACCTCACACAGCCGAAGAACGACCTGAAAGAGTAAAAACAATGTGACAGTACCAGGCGAGAAATATGAACACCTACAACAATAAACAACTGCTCATAGGAGACAGCAATGATGATTACAATTGACAATAGAAAACAGCCCAGGGAGGGACAGAACAAGGGAAGGAAAATACTTGCCTCCTGTCTTAAATTAGATTAGTTCTGCACCAAGGCTAGATTAATCCCTAATTGTAATGCATACTTTAAGACTTTTAGGGAATATAGCCTCTCATACTAGATAAGAAAAGATTGTTTCCTCCATTCAATTTCACCCTAAAGTAATGAATGCATAGAAATACTTTTTATTAACAAAGTACACAGGCTTATGTCTGTTTTATATTACAAGATAACAGTATTTCAATTTTATTCTGATACAGCTGGATCTCATAAATGTTTGTATGTTTAATGGGAAACAAACTTCTGAAAATCTGGAGAGGATAACAGTGTCCTTGTTATTGTTACTTTCATTTATATCATTAATAATCACTTATTCATAAATCCCAAGATAGCAATTAATTCAAACAGCCCGTTAAAGTGGATCTGCTACCTGCTTAACTTTTAGCAGCATCTGACATTATCAAAATAACTTACATTCTTCTGCTCTCTTCTGTTCAATCTGTGTAATTGTTTATGAAATATTTAGTTTGAAAAATATTTTTAGCAGCAAAGTGGCAAATCCTGCATAACTGAAGCTGTCTTTCTCCTCATCTCCTCTTCTTTTACTGTTACAGCTAATAGGGAGAAATAGGTCATGAACGGCAAGTGCAAGAGGTTAAATAAGAACTTTATATAATGTTTTTATTTAATACATTTGAATTGGGAATTTTGTAACAGTGAAAAAAGAATGCAAGTGAGCATATTTTCTCTTACAACTTTCTTAAATATTTATTAAATATTATGTTAATGTCACCAGTCTTAGAATATAATGCACCGTTTGTAAACTAATTTCAATTCATTTGAATCAAGCTCACAAATCCAGACTTCAAACTAATTGTTTTAGTGATATAAATTATTTGTTAGCTTTGAGAACTTTCATGACTTTGAGTTAACATCTAAAAACCAAGTTAAGCAAATCAGATGGCATTTGAAGAAGAACCTTTTTTTTCTAGCCAAGATAAAACATGTTCTACTTTGATGAACCCATTATATGCCATATCACCTTGCATCTCTATAGATATTGAGTCACATAACTAATTTAAATAAACATTATGCAAACTCATTCCATTTCACATTGTCGGAAAAGCTCTCCAGAGTTAGCAAAAACTCAGCTGATGCAGTGGCAATTGAATTTGAATCTTTAACTCTCAACTTAGAAGCAAATGGTACACAGGACATATTTTTCACCACTATTATAAAATTATATTGAATGTATTTATACAAAAAGAAAAAGACAACACTAAAATCACTTAATGACACAATATGTTTATATAAAAATACATTTTAGTCAATACATATAATAAATCAATCAAGATCAATAAACACAATAAAGGGACATTCCAGAAATAAATACAATATATTAATGCTATTAGAATATTGTTAGTGCATAAGCATACATCTATAATGCGGTTTTAATTTCTTAGAAAGGCTTATATAAACCATTGTAGCCAGTGATCAATAGTAATGACAGGGCTATAATGAACACTATACAATATGCAATTAAGAATATGATCGGCAAACCTGAAAGACATAAAACTCATAGAGATCATACAGTTTTCCAGGAGGTTGGATTCCATATACATAGAAAATTCCTGCCTCAGAACAAAATACTTCATACAGTAATGGCTGCCACAATCTAGTTCGAAAGTATAAGAGTGGATTGGAACACTTTTTATAAATAGCATAATATGCAAGGAAATTGTAATACATTTACAATAACAAGGAATGACAGATGTAGCCTATTTAACTGTTATTTAACTGATCATTCATCATTGTTAGATCTAGAATATTCATTGCAGATTTTTTTACAAATAAAGTGAAAATGTATAAAACTGTGTTTTAAATTGATTGTTACCTCACTTTTCTCTGATTGCTAATCCTTCTTAAATGATTGCCAGTATCAGCAGGATTTTGATTTATACCCTCTCTATGGCAGTCTTGAAGATGATTAAAAATGGAGTGACTTTACAAAAGCCTGCCTAGTTCATGTTTAACCCTTTCATTCCCAGGGATTTTTGGTACCTCAAATTCCAGAGCAATTTTGCCATGTTTGCGGTATGTTGGTTCAGCGATTATCCCCTTTCCGGGGATTAGTGCGCCAATTTAAACTATATATTGTTTTTTGAAGGAGAGAGGGTTTTCTTTTGATACCAGAGTTAGATAATTAGCTGAAAATTTAGGATGAGAAATTAAAACTAGTGAAAATTAGAGAGATTTTCTCTGAATCCTCACAAAATTAGGTAAAGTGATGGAGTCCTGATTTCAGAAATACCTCATTTACATAGAATTTCTATACTTTCCCAGCACTTATAGTGAACATACTAAATGGCTTAACGGGTTTGGGGTTGTAAACGGTCACAGGGCATGTGTCCCTGCCGCTGCAAGGTGAGGATGTACCGGTACGTCCATAAGGGTTTCTTGAGATGCGTTTTATGGATGTACAAGTACGTCCATAGGGGACTGAAGGGGTTAAACAGATGTCTGAGAGGTAGCCTAAGGTGGGTATTTGCCCTTACAGTGATTTGTACCTCTGCATTAATCTGCAGGCAAACTTCACTGGGATTTTTCATGACTGCTTAGGCCTAGAACCCTGCATCCCAACCCATTCCCATATGAAAACATGACACTGAAATATGGGTAAGGACATTGCCCACAGCTGTATTAATCTCATGCCAGCAATAAAAACATGCACATATAAAACAACCCACCAGCTGCTGAAAAACCCCACTCTGAATCTCCATGGGTTTGAATGCACACTTAATGAATATGATTTCTGCTGTGACAACCGCAGATGGAGGGGAGATGAAACAGACAGGTATAATTAATTTATGCTCGCCTTGTGTCCTTAAGTTTATCCCTGGACTCATCTCAAATACTGATCGAATGTGTAAAAAAAATTAAAACAAATAAAATTGATGATGTACTTCTAATTTGTATACCCTGGTATACTTTAGGAAGCCTTATATAGACTATTGACCCTCTAAAATCACGACTTCGCATTTTGGCATTGGCTCTGCAGAAACAGATGGGAACTGAAGGGGCCCTAATAATTTACTACTCTGTAGATTTATAAACACAGACTGAAGCTGGCAGGTTTTGTACATACGATTCACTCACAAATGTAAGTACTTATATGTACTTAGACTATAAAGAAAAGGCCACATAGGAACCACTTAAAGTAAAAAGCACTATGCTAATTTTAGCCTAAGAGTATTGTATCATTATTATTATATTTTATTTATAAAGCACTGACAGATTCCGCAGCGCTGTACAAGACGAACATTTTTCAGATAACGACCGGTACAATACAGCAATTCACATACAGATACAAGAGCAATGAAAGGCCCTGTTGCCTGATAAGGAACTTACAGTCTAGGTATATCCTAAAGTCCAGAGCTTTTCTCCAATTTTAGTTTGCTAACTCACTATACTACTCATCATTCCCTTTAACCACTAACCAAACTAACCTAACACTAAAAAACAATATCTCAAAGAAATAATATATGAAAGGTAAGTATATAAAAAGCTGTAATGAGGAGATGACTCTGGAAAGGTCGTAGAAATACAGTGCTCTGTCTCTCCTGCCTGTGAACTGGATAGTTAGTTGAGACAATTCTTTTCAGTAGGGATTGGTGAATACCAGACTGCATAGGTGCCATACCTGGAACTTTGTGATTAGTAAAATAAATAAGAAAAAAAGAAGACGGAAAAAAAATTAGTAACATGTGAAAATAATTCCACATTGATATCACAATTATCAGGGGAACTATCCAGTTCCAACAAAAAAAGTCCCCAAAAAAAGGCCAAAAATATAAAGTATAAAGTATAAAAATTTCCTCATACCCACTATGAGAAAAGGTGGTGCCGAGGGTTCGTAGGAGACGAGAAGAGAAGGAAGAGAAGGCTGCAAAAATAAATAAATAGTGTATAGGCGTGCTGAGAGGTCTATAATAATGTGTAAACCCATTATTAGGGTAATACAATAGTACGTGAAATGTATATGAATAAAACTAAATATTACTTCAATGTGACTGAGATACGAGGAAAAAAATGGGAAAACTTGTAGTGCATTAGTTTGCATAAAAAATTATAATAAAAAAAAAATAAATAAATATTGACATCTAAAAAAAAAAGTATAATAATATGTGAACCCATTATCAGGGTATTGTACTTTTGCATAAAGTGTATATAGAGAGTCTAGAGGTTACAATGGTATAACATAAGTATACCGGTATATACTGAGTGAGTATATATTGAGTGGTAGGAAGAACCGCAAACAAGGTAATATAGAGAATACAACGAGAGTACGGCATGTATCATAAATTGGTAACTTCACTTCAATCTCAAATGTCTTTCCTTTTGCCATATCTCAATTTTCTTCGCCCCTTTAAATAAAATATCTTTGTCAGGGTGCAGCTATTACTTTAGACTTCTCTCTTTTAATCAGAGTTTTAGTTTTTCTGGGGTGTCAAATGTGAGTTGAACATCATCATGCCATAAAATTATTTTAACTAGAAAGCCCCATATACATTTAATATTGTTTGTTCTCAATATAGCCGTAGTTAAAGCGAATCTCCTTCTCTTATTTCTTGTATGGAACGAGAGATCTTGAAATATTTTAATCTTTTCATAGAGTTCCTTTAAATTTAAGAGATAGTGTGGGGAGAGAAGAAAGATAATCTCTTTTCTGCCCCTGATTTCTTTATCTTTCTTTCTATCTTTCTTAATTTCCTGTTTAGCTTCTGTGGCTTTTCTGCTTCCATTATCTGTCCTTCTTAAAAAAACAACAAACAAAACACCGGATCACTGAGTTCTAATTTCCAGCCGTGTGTCAAAGCCTATCTAATTCCAATGTTATATACCTCTCTCCAAACTTACCATATTTCCCCATGTATAAGATGCGCCTTTTTTCCCCGAAAAATTTGGGTTCTAAAACTAGGTGTGTCTTATACAGTGGTTGTAGATTACATTTACTACTTCCCAGTCCCTCCCTGCAGTCACACTGACAATCATCCCTGCCCTTTCTGATTAACAGTCCCCCCTGCAGTTACACTTACGATTGGCCCCACCCCTTGCCTTATAGCGTCTACATGGCTAAGCAACTCATCTAACAGTAAGAAAAAAAATAATATTTGGGTTTGGGTTAGGTGGGAGTTAATTTGGGGGCCAGTTATGGTTGATGGGGTCTAAAGGGTTAATTTAGGGGCAGTTGTGTTAATGGGATCTTAAAGGTTAATTTAGGGGCAGTTATGGTTGATGGGATCTTTAGGGTTAATTTAGGGGTAGTTAATGGATGGGAGTGATGAGGATGATGAGTATAAATTTTATGATAATACATTTTTTTTTCAAATTTCAGGCCCCAAAATTAAGGTGCATCTTATACATGGGTGCGTCTTATATACAGACAAAGGAAGACAACTAATGGGAATTTGTCTAGCAATGTCTTGCATTTAATGGGACGGACAGCAAATCTCCACATTTATACTTAATGCATCAAATAATTTTAAAATGTCAAGTCCAGATAGGTTGGAATGTTCAAACCCGTCCCTTCATGTAGGAGGGGCTTCCTTACTCCTTAAGTCTCAATGGGATAGCGGAGAAAAATACAATTTCAGAAGAGATGTTAAAAGGAAATATAATCCCTATTTTAAAACCAGAGAAAAATCCTGATCTAGTTACTAGCTACAGACCTATATCCTTATTGAATGTTGACATCAACATTTATGCAGGAATAATAGCAGAGAGAATAAAAAAAGTAATTAGTGAATTAGTCCAGGAGAGAGAGGACGCCATTGCTTACCCTCTCACTAGATGGGGAAAAAGCGTTTGATAGGGTAAACTGACTATTCATTAAAGAATGTTGAAACCCGTCCCTTCATGTAGGAGGGGCTTCCTTACTCCTTAAGTCTCAATGTTAATTATCCATGTGTGCTTTTGGTCCATTTTATGCTTAATTTTTTGGATGGTTTTAAAAAGATTGTCTTTGATAAATGAGGTATTTTTTGTTGGTAGGCTGTTCCCAGATATAGAAAATGATAACATTTTCAACAATTAATGTACAAGGTCTCAACACCCCTCAAAAATCCTCCTTGCTTCTAACCTGTTTATTAAAAGAAAGAATCCAGATTTGTTTCCTGCAGGAAACCCATTGGTGCCAAATAGACAGAGAGGTTCCCTATGGTTATTAGAGCATCATTAGAAAAGAAGAAAAAATGGGGGGTGGCTATATCATTTGCAAGATACCTTAAAATTGATATTAAACATCAAGAATTAGACCCAAACGATCGCTATATAATATTGGTATGTAAGATATATGATACCATATATACTTTAGTAAACATTTATTCCCCAAACCGTTCACCTTCAAGTTTTATATCTTAGGTATTATCCAAATCAGAAAATATTAAACAGGGAATATATATAATAATAGGAGATTTTAATTCAATTCTTGACCATCATAGAGATAGAATCTCATTGCGAGGAATAGGCCCCTGTCAAAATATTAAAAGCCAAGGATTACAATTAAAGAGAATACTCGAAAGATTTGACATACTGGAATCTGGACCGAGACTATACTTGTTTTTCTAGATCACATTGCTCATACTCCCGAATAGATTTAATTTTAGGAGAAGGGGAACTTATTCGCGATGTCCAGAAGATTTTCATTGATTACCTGGTCGACCACAACCCGGTAACACTTGTTTTAAAAGCAAACTATGTAAGAAATATTAAAGACTGGATGATTGATAAATATCTGTATTACAGAGAGGCATATTTTTTGAAAATAAAGCAGAGGGCATGCAACTGACGTTATTTGGAACGCATGTAAATGTGTGGTTAGAGGATACCTCATAAAATTTAGATAACACAATAAGAGAACCAGAGAAATTAGTCTTTCAAATTTATTTCTTTTTGTTGGCGAACAAATGAAAATTAACAAAAATTGCCCCTCTAAAGAAACAACCTTAAATATTAGAGAATTAGAGACCAAGATAAATGAACATCTAATTAATAGAGTAAATAACTAAATTCTCTCAAACAAACCTGGAATTATAGAGGCAATAAAGCAAATAAATTATTGACTAACAAACTGAAAAAGAAAAAAAATTACAAAAATCGTAGATAAAGATGAGATGCTCAACATCGGAGAATATCGGAAGAGCGTTTAATAATTTCTATACTTCTTTATATAATCTTCAAGGAAAAGAATCATCTTTAAATATGGACGAATATTTTAAAACCAAGAAACTCCCGAAGTAATCAGTTCCACAACTTGAAGAGCTGAACAAAAACCGTTTACCCTAATAGAAGTTAAAAAAACAATTGATAACCTAAAAGAGAATAAGGCTCCGGACCCAGATGGTTTCGATAATTCTTTTTATAAAACCTTTAAAAACCAACTAAGTAAACACCTAGTTCAGATGTTCAATGGGATACCGGAGAAAAATACAATTCCAGAAGAGATGTTAAAAGGAAATATAATCCCTATTTTAAAACCAGAGAAAAATCCTGATCTAGTTACTAGCTACAGACCTATATCCTTATTGAATGTTGACATCAACATGTATGCAGGAATAATAGAGAGAATAAAAAAAGTAATTAGTGAATTAGTCCAGGAGAGAGAGGACGCCTTTGCTTACCCTCTCACTAGATGGGGAAAAAGTGTTTAATAGGGTAAACTGACTATTCATTAAAGAAACGCGAAATAATTTTGGTTTTACGGGGAAGATACTAAACTCAATCACTGTTCTTTATTTCAATCCTTCGGGTAGAATGGTGGGAACCATTTACGAACCTGGACCCAAAGGGGCATCATTAGTATCCCTCATCTAACTGATGGAAATAAGATAAAAACTTTTAATAATTTGAGTATAAAATTCTAGTTACCACAAGCCCAACTGTTTCATTATTGGAGGGTTAAAAAATGTGTATGTGATATCTCCGAAAAAGATGTTCAAATTGATGGTACCTCTTACCTACAAGATTGACCAAAATGTCTCCAGATTATTCCAGATTATGCTGGCGTTGTGGAAAATCTGTGGAGTTGTCCTATTATAAAGATGATGTGGGAAGAGATTTTTAAGGCTTTAGAGGGACTTTTTTAACGTGATATTAATAGATCCCCAGAAATGGCTATCCTCCTGAATTTCCCACCCCTAAAAAGATTTGAAAGATATTTCATGTTCTGACTGCCATTAAATTATCGATCACAAAAAATTGGAGGTCCCTGGAAGTCAACCCTTGGACAAAAACGAAAGCACAAATAATACACCAATGTAAAATGGAAAGAGGGATTGTCTATAATTTAAAAGGGAATACCGCTAGATATAAGGAGTGGGGAAACTATTAGACCTAGATAAAGAATACTAACATATGTTGAGTCAAATAACGCTGGTGTAGATTCCACTAAGAAATAATACCTAAAATAAATATAACATATTTAGCTTATTATAACAAGATCAGCCTTACCTATCAAGATCTATGAAAATGATTACCTTTTAATTTTGTATATTTTCTGTATGTAATTATCTTCTGTATTTTGTGGTTTTGTCTTCCTATACCATAGAATGTATTTGTATACTGATTTAATAAAAAATGACATGTTAAATGCCCATGGGGTATCTAGTTTTAACTAATGTATAATTTAATGTGATAAATCTAATTGGCCAGGTTCAAAAATGTCCCAAAAGTAGGACATTGGCACAGACTGACCAGATGTGGAAATTCCAAAAAAATTCACACCTCACAAAGATGACCGTTTAGCTCCCAAATAACCCGACAAACCCATACATAGGAGGTATCACTGTATTAAGGAGATGTTGCATTAAACATAAAAAAACATAAGAACATTGGGTATTTCTAAATGGACAAATATTAGATATTAGAATCTATTTAGCAGGGTTTTCATTAGCTTTTGTAAGTAAATGATTTTTCCAATAAAAATGTGAAAAGGTGCTTTTTACAATTTTCGAATTGTTTTTTTTTTTATAGGACATTAGATGATATGGTATCTGATAAAAGCCCTTCTTGTTCTAAGAAAACCAATATATAACTTCTGTGGGTATACTAAACAAGAGAGAAGAAAGTTATAGCTAAATACGAACACTGAAAAAATGTTAAAACAGCCTTGGTCACAAAGGGTCCTTTAAAGGGTTAATACAATAGGAGATGTAGTACAGATTTTTGTCAGTGGTCAAAACTAGAGGCATGGTGCTATTTTAGTGTCAGATTTCTATGTCAAAACTATGCTGTATGTAGCAACATGTTTGAAGGCACACTCCAGCCATAAAATGTACTTTAATCCATATGATAGCTGAGTGTTTCCATTAAATCAGCAATTATTTCCCATTACAAATGCACAGAGGGATTTAGCAGAATCCCAATGCATTTTCCTCTCTCCCTGCACCCACCTTCCAGGCGATTAGTACGGTACAACATACCTCCTACTTGTAAAAACGAATGCGAACTTATTCACCGCCGGCCAGCTCCATCACTGGCTCACACAGAAGTTCTAAAGAGCCTAACAAGATTCATATGGGAGTGCTTTACTCTACTGATTGACTTCTTTAAGTAGCCAAAAGTTCATGAAACCCAGACACAGAGAGTTCCAGCTTCTCCTAAAGTTACAAACCTTTTTTCCCATATTGGTTAAAGCATACATTAGACTTGTGCATTTGGATCCATACGAAATTCATACAAATCTCTGAAAACGAGGCCGGACACGTAATGGACAAAAACAAAGCAAAAAGCTCAGAATTTCCATCCAAAATGTGTGTGGCTTTTCACTCCCACTCTCTCACACACTCTGAATGTCTCCCTGCGTTCTCTGCTGATCCATGTCTTTCATCTTGTTCTTCTTGATAACCTTGTGTAAACTTCTGCCAAAATGACGAAACTTCTGGAGACATCTTATCCCCCGATGGGAGGATCAAGGGAGAGGATGCCATGATTTTGGCAGAAGTTCTGTGGGAGGTTATGGCCATGGAGATGTGGATGAAGAAAGAAGAGGGAAAAAAGAGACCAAAGAAGAGAGGAGAAAGGAAAACAAGAAGATGCAAGACACAGAAGTGGAACTGGTCAGCAGAGAGGGTGGGAGATATTCAGAGAGCATTACAGAGTAAACAAAAATGAGAGTATGAGTGTGGGCATCAGACAACCTATTTTGTTTCCAAATTTAATCTCCCCCCTCCGATTTTCATCCAAAACGAATGGGTAAAGTATGAAATTTGTTGTTTGAAAATGAATGAATTTGGAATATTTTTCCAAATGGTTTTTGGCCCATTTGCACATTAGCATACATATCAAGGAACTTACAAATAATTTTAATGTGTATTTCTCATAGGTGTGGCTGTATGGAACACAAGACTATGCTTTAAGTCCTAATTATAGCCAACATGTAACTTATTTAATGTGCTAGTCACATTGTTGCCTGATGGATAGATTAAATTATATTTTTGCCTTTAGCTTCACTATCTCTACCGTAAAACCCCATTCCAGGTCTGAAATAAATATTGCATACAAATTGATATACCAGACTAGCAAACTTTACAATTTATGTTATTTATTTTTCCTCACCAAGTGTTTGTTTTAGAGAATTTTTTTCTCAACAATAAGATATTGAATTCTGTTGTTCGCTATGAATGGATTGGTAATATAAGGGGAAAAGGATAAAAGTACTATTTGTTAAAAATCTTGAATAAAGAATTACAATTTATAAATAAATAAATAAAATACAATTTACATTTTGCAAAATTCTTTGTGAATGAAAATAGAAACCAGTCTTTTTAAGCCAGCAATTTGTGTTTTTAGAAGACTTGGTAATTATTTATTTAGTGCTGTGTTTGGTTTTTAGCAAGAAAACCATTTAAAATTGTTTTATGTGATCATATGTCATGTATGACATTTTTTGCATGGCTGCTAACATATTTTATCTTTCGAGAGGGTTGTCTACAAATCGCACTTTAATGTTCTTTAAAATCAAACGTTTCACTTTAATCATCAATTAAGAACAAGAGAATTATTTTGTCCTAGGATTTTACACTACATTTTCACACATTCAACAGCTAATTTGCTTACCCTTTTCACACCATATCTAAGCTGTAGAAATACATTTTAACTTATTAAAAAACCCTCTGAACTATTTTCTTTTCCTACTGATTTATTATATCACCTATAGAGCTTAAACCTTCTAGTCTCCTCTATTATACGTTAAGGATAGATCTGTGATGCCTGAAAAACTTATTTAACTGTGCCTCTTACTCCTGCCAACCCACCAAAACATGTTATTGACCTTAATAGACCCAGTGGTAAAATGTCCTGCCCGTAGCTTTATCAAGGATTATACCTAAGTTAAAATGCTGCCAGGGTTTGGTTTAACACAACCATGCCTACAACAATTTACAACTTATTCATGTATGGAAGAAGCTGAAACAACCTACTTTTTGTTTAAACATTTTTTTGGATCTGTTTTATTACGTGTTGTTTGTTGTTGCATGTTGGCTTTAGACAAGTGGTTGGCTTGCCTTGACCTGTTGGCTACTAATCTTTGGTAGTTTGCATTGCAATATTCATCGGCATTTTTACAGTTGGTTGTAAAGAGGTATTCAATGAACGAGTCTGGCATTGGGGTGCAAAGTGGCAGACAAGAAGCATCTTTTAGATTATGGCCAGTCTATAATTTAAATGACTGATGGCTTTGTATTAAAAGAAGTGTTTACTGCACATAAAACCAGATGCTGAACGTTTGTACTAATTGTGTTTAACAAGACTCTTAGGATTCATTTACAATATGCATTAATAATAATCTCATCCTTTTGTTGAATGTGTAGCTTTGATTGTAGTACAATCAACTAATTTTGTCGCACAATAGTATTATTCAGAAGTCAGTCAATTGGAATCTTCTTGGCACAATGTCTTCCTTTAATAATCTATTTATAACAGATTGGTTCAATTGTTTGATATATCATTAGGCATCCAAATTATGAACTTCATTAAAGAAGATACATGTTAATGTCCCAGTAATTATGGTATATCCATGGAATATATTTTTTCTAGTACCATTTGTATTGCTATTTTATAACATTATGTTTTATCTATTATTGGAGCTTCCTCAATTTAACATGCTTAGGTCATTAAGTGTCTTATTTCTTATTTCTGTTACTATCCAAAAGCTAGATGCCCATTTTTGTAATTATATCACTGAACTAACACCACGGTCATTTAAATCATAACTACAATAACTAGCAATATGCCATTTTTAATTGCCAAAACAAACATTTATGCTAAGCATATGTAGACAAGATGGTGCATTGTGTATTTTGTCTTAGCAAAAGATCAGTTATCATGCATATTCTGCAAGTTAATTAAAAAACTAAATCAACAGTATATGCAAGTGTAAACAGGGAAAAGAAAAAATGTCGGTGCGCTAAGCTAGTCTCAGGCCCAAATAATACAAATGTATAATATGAGGCCTACCAAACAGTGTGAGCATGCTGCAAATACACTGTGTTGGCTGTACAATGTATACAAAAAACAAAATACTGTCTGCGCTTCTCACCCTAATAAAGTTGGCAACAAATGTCCCCTTCAAGCTGCAACCAGACTGATGAGGAGCCAACACCCTCAAATATGTGCAAACAGGGAAAAGAAAAAATGTTGGTGCGCTAAGCTAGTCTCTGGCTCAAATAATACAAATGTATAATATGAGGCCTACCAACAGTGTGAGCATGCTGCAAATACAGTGTGTTGGCTGTACAATGTATACAAAAAACAAAATATTATACATTTGTATTATTTGAGCCTGAGCCTGAGACTAGCTTAGCGCACCAACATTTTTTCTTTTCCCTGTTTGCACATATTTGAGGTTGTTGGCTCCTCATCAGTCTGGTTGCAGCTTGCTGTCCAGGGGTTAAATGGGAGGAGGTTTAATTGCACCTCCCCCAACACATTAATAAGGTTTTGGTAGCAGTATAAACTGCTTTGTGTGCCCACTGTGTAGGAGATGAGAGTAGGTTCTCACCCTATTGAGAGTGTGCCTTGACGTGGCGGGTGAGCTTAATTATGCTTTGGCCAATTCATATAACCAAAACCTCTCATTTATATTATGTTTATATATTTGTTGCCAACTTTATTAGGGTGAGAAGCGCAGACAATATTTTGTTTTTAGTATATGCAAGTGTGTTTAACCATTAGAGGCCGGGATGTACCTTGTACGTCATCTCAAAAAAATGCCGCCACGTTGCCGGAGTGATTTTGTCAGCTCAAAATCCGTTTTTCATAAGGAGGGGTTAATGCCACTCTGATGCTTTCATGGAGCGAACAGGCAGCTTCAGGCAACTGTGGGGACCTGACACAACATTCCCCTGCTGCCTGATCGCTCCATGAGAGCGTTAGTGCAGCGTTAACACCTTCAATGCCGCAGCATTTTAGGGGTTAGTATTCGTTTTGTACGGGGATATGCTGCTGTGGTCAAAATGGGCCAATAGGAGTGATCTGATCATTATGGCAGCCTCTGGATGACCCTGTCCTACAAAGAGAGAGGAGCTATTAAGGTAATTATAAAAAAACACAAATACAAAAAAAATACATCATTATAAACTGATCACTTGTCAGTGACATTTTAAGTCACTGATTATTGATCGGTCTCCCAGATCAAAGTCAGCGGGCTAAACTTGTCACTTACAAGTAATCTGATAAAAAAATATTTTAAAAAGTTTAAAAATTGAAATGCGCACGTCCCAGTTTTGACTCCACAATGTCTGAGAAACATGACTTATCTATGCATGTGGGGTATCGCTGTACTCAGGGGGGTGTTACTGAACACAAATCAAGACCTATTTTGTTTTTTCACACATCTACTCAGAAAAATAATCATGGTGAAACTGCAAAGTGGATGTGAAAAATGTTTTCTTTTTTTGTTAGACTAAATTTGGAAGGCACCGGTATAGAAACAGTTGCATGAGACAGGCCAATATGCCCCTAACTAGATTCCCTGAGTTGCCTAGTTTTAGGAAATAAAGTTTTAGGGGTTAAAATAAAATATGGGACCTCTATGTGTCTCAGATGAGACCTGGACCCAACAAACTGATCTGTCAAAATTCCATGTTTGGGGATAGAATGCTGACGTAGCACGCCGCACGCGTTACGCTATGCGTGCGACGTAACACGCCTGCGGCTAGTGCCGGTCTTTGGAGACGCGTGAATGTCCGAATTCGAATTTGACCGCGAATGGGTAAATCGGCCTTGATGACTTACTGAGGTGGCCCGAGTGGATTCAGGACCTTCGATTCCGTGCTGCACCGGTGGACGAATGTAACAGCCTTGTGCTGTGATTTTCCTTTTGCTGCCCCAAGCCTCCCTCTCTGCAGCCCCCCTCCCTGTGGACTTCTCCTGCCCAGACGCAGAACACTTGATTCCTTGGTCCTTGCGTCCTTCTGCTTCCACGCGTCCAGGATAATAGGATACACGGCTCATGTTCTGACCGAATTCCACACAAGATTTATCATCTCGAGATAAGTGCTTCTATTTTTTCTAAAACTGAAGCTTATACCTTTATTTTGACTTTGGACTTTTTGCATAGATATTTGGACTTTTTTTTTTTCTTTTTTTTATATACATATGGAGCTCTATACTTGATTGTACACCTGTCTATACATATAGATTTATGCTCTATATCATGATCGTGGTGACAAGTGAATAATAATAAGAGAAGACAAGGCACAAGCTAACTTCCTTGATAAGGGGGGGGGATAGATTGCAGATTGAAGGGAGGTATTGAGGAGAAGTGGAGTGGAAGACGACATAAAGAAGAAACACAAGGCAAAAGGCGATAGACATCATAAAGAGCCTTAGTTCTGCTGAAGAGATAGAATAACACAAACTATAAAAGGAGAGTAATTTGGCCTTGTATACAAATATAAACGATGCCGCCTAAAAAAGATAGAGACCGGGAAAAGGAAAGAGAAAGAGAAAAGGACCGGAGAGTAAGCTTGGATAAATCTAAAGCTTTAACGACTTATTATTCTCCTAAATCATCAGCCATTACTACAACTCTTACATCTAAAATTCTTTCAAAAGACTCTCCCGATGTCTCAGTAGATCTTTCTACGGATACTTGTCCTGAGCTTATACAATCCAACTCAACTCAATCCATTCAAATTAATAACATAAGCGATTTATATCTTAAACTTACCACAGAAATGAAATTAAACACAGCTTCCTTGAAACATGATATTGTCTCTATCTCAGACAAACTTATTTCTCAAGCAAATTCAATTCAGGCACTACAGCTTGAACTAGGAATTGTCAGGAAAGAATCAATTGATCTTAAGAATAAATTTCAAGCAATGGAAACGAAGCTTATATACTTGAAGGATAGATCTAGGCGTAAAAACCTCAGGATAAGAGGGATCCCCGAGGACATTACTAATTTGGGCGAATATTTAAATGGACTATTATTAACCTTTATAAAGCAGGCCTTTTTGGATCATCAAATGTTTGAAAGTGTCTTTAGGATTCCGAAGCCGAAAGATTTCATCACCGACACACCTAGAGATACAATCGTCCGTTTTAATAATTTATATATCAAAAATCTCTTTATAACTGAGTTTAACAAAAATTCTATACAAAAGGAGCAATATAGGGATTTGAAGCTGCTTCCAGATTTCTCCCTAGTAACACGGAAATTCAGAAAACAATTTTTTGAAAGTGTTAAGAAACTCCGAGACCTCAACATAAAATATAAATGGGGTTCCCCCTCCAAATTGATTGTCTTCAAGGAGGGTGGGACCCACATAATTAACAATCCTATGGATCTTGAAGAACTTTTAGCCACCTCAACTTTAAATGAAAGACAAGGATCAAATGACTGAGCAGCTAACTCATTCGCCTCACAATCTATCTGAATCATATATTTATTTAGATTTATTTCTATACATATTTATGACTATTTATATAATTATATACATATCGACTTATCTATTTATTTATTAGTATATTTGTACTCTCTTATTCATTATAGAGAGTAGTAGAATGCCAACAATTAACTTACTAGTAATTTTGTATTTTGGGGGGAAATAATTTATTTATTTAATTATATATTATTTTTTTTTTTTTTTTTTTTTTTTTTCTTTTTCTTACTTTTTCTGAATTTGCACCTTAAAATATTTGACATATTGTGACCCGGCACATTTTCCATATATGGATTGATATATATATATACATATTTTTTATACATATAAGTGGCCCCTTTTTTAATAGATTTATATTTCAGTTCAACAGCATATTCTACAAATAATTAGATTAGACTTAATGTCCATACAAGACACATGAATTTGCACATTTACCCACATTACTTCACTACACTAACATTTCATGTTTACGTATATGTATAGATTTCTACACTACTACTACTAGGACTCACTCCTTTTTTTTCTTATTTGCACTTTATTACATGACATAATTTTTCTTATAAATTTTTTTTTTTTTTTTTTTTTTTTTACCAGCGACTTGCACGAATATATAGGTAGATTCGGTACACCTCACACTTACAATAGTATTTTTAGCTATTGGCTTATATCTTATTTTAGTATAAATAGCTTAATACATTTACACTGATAATGCACATAAGCACTTTATTGGCTTACATCTTATTTCAGTATAAATAGTTTAACATATTTACACTGTTATTGCACATAAGCACTTTACTATTGGACTGTTCTATAAAATATAGTATCACAATTTTACTATACTATGAGTCACATGGATAAAGATTTACACATTCCTAGACTCCTTAAACGGGATAATTATATTTGTGAATTTGCACATAATTATTAACAGAATATTTATTTATTTATTAATTTATATATATATATATATATTTTTTTTATTTTTATTCTATTTTTTTCTCTTTCTCCCTTTATGCGAATCTGCACTTTAATAGGTGATATCTAATTATTTTTTGTGACTTTGTACTTTATTCTTTACATGTAGCACCTTATTAATAGCTTTACACCTTAATAATATACTATATGAATAATTAAGGTTAGACTTAAACAATTTATTTTAGATATTTCATATAGATGCACTCTACCATTGGTTTTCTCTATATATCAAAGTAGTGACAATTTATTATATTAAGAGTTATACGTACTAGTATTTATTGCTTAACATAATTTGGATGTGTATCTTAAACATATATATTAACATATTAATATTACTAAGTACTTATTATTATCTATTTTATCTATATAAATACTTACTTACTTATACTTACTCATTTTTGTCGATAAATATATGATTGTGACGTCTCCTAATTATCGGCACTTACGCATGATACAGCCCGACACAGAGGATGGGGCAACGAGCACATGAAAAGCTTTCATGTGTAATTTGTGTAAATGTAATGTCTTTTGTGGTTTATATATGTTTTGATGGCGGACCAGGCTCAAGGGGGGGGGAAGAGAGAGTGATTGTATTTAACACTTATGACACTTAAATTTGTATCCATTAATTGCCAAGGATTAAATTCTCCATACAAAAGGGGCTTTCTATATGATCTGTTAATTCAAGAACAAGCTGATATATGTTTCGTCCAAGAAACTCATTGGAAGAAGGGTGCCTCTCATTGCTGGAAATATAAGAAATTCCCTACTATTATACAATCTAGCTTAAGTGGGAGGAAAAAAAGAGGAGTCGCAATTCTGATAAATCAAAAGATTAAATTTGAACAGCTATATTTGGAATGTGATCATGAGGCAAGATATATTATTCTCATATGTAAGCTGAACGA